>JABSTQ010008916.1:0-22093 GCA_013358835.2 Ixodes persulcatus
CGGGTTGATGACAACTCCGTACTCGCTGAGGCGAGCGAAGAGTTGGTGGAGATGACGAAAATGTTGTTTACGGTCCGTGCTGAAAACGGGGATATCGTCCAAATACGCAAAACAAAAGGGTAGTCCGCAAAGTATTTGGTCCATGAACCTTTGAAACGTTTGCGCTGCGTTTCTTAGGCCGAAAGGCATTCTGGTGTATTCATACATGCCGAAAGGTGTCACAATTGCTGTTTTTGATATGTCGCAAGGTTCGACCGGAATTTGATGGTACGCTTTACGAGATCGATTTTAGTGAAAATTTTAGATCCGTGCAACGCACCTCCGAAATCATGAAGATGTGGAATGGGATACCGGTCTGGGACTGTCTCGTTGTTGAGAGCCCGGTAGTCCCCGCAGGGTCGCCAATCTCCAGATTTCTTTGACACCATGTGTAGTGCCGATGACCAAGCACTTGTTGAGGGACGTACAATGCCTAGTTCGATCATGTGCTCGAACTCCTGTCGGGCGATTTTGAGGCGATCAGGAGCGAGGCGTCGAGGTCTTGCAAATACTGGTGGACCAGTTGTTTCTATATGGTGCGTGACGGTGTGTTTAGCTGGTTGTGTCGCGTCGGATGACCGCAGCAGCTGAGGAAATTTGTCTAGAAGGGACTTCCAGGGAGCCTCAAGTGCAGGTGTTGATATGGTGAAGATGAGGGACTCAGTCTTGGACGCGATTTTGTGAACGTAGAGATGCGTTCCCGCGTCCAGGAGTACGTTCCTCCTCAGATCGACAAGGAGGCCAAAATTGCGTAAAAAATCTGCTCCGAGGATGAATTGCTGTACATCAGCCACATAAAACACCCAACGAAACTTCCTCCTCAAACCTAGGTCGAGAGTGAGCGACCGTTGTCCATAGGTCTTGATGGCGGAGCCGTTGACAGCTCGCAAGGGGGGTGTTTCTGCGGGGCACCGTCGGTCCTGTTTTGTTGGTGGAATCACGCTGACTTTCGCGCCAGTATCAACGAGGTACTGATGCTTAGTGGTGCGGTCAGTCACGAAGAATAGACGGCTTGTTCTGTGGCCTGCAACGCCGGTCGCTGTCAGCGCCGGGCTTGCCTGTTTTCCTGGAACGTGCAGGGTGACTCACACCTTCTAGCACGGTTGCCAAAGGTGCGGTGGTACCAGCATGTACCGCTGCTGTTTGCAGACCTAGATCGACGACGTCGTGGTGGGCTGTTGGAGACCTGACGCGTTGTCGGACGACGAGTGTACAGCCGCAGCTGCTTGAGGTCTTCTGAGAGGCGTGCGACAGTCGATGTCAGCACTTTGTTAGACTTCAGCAGCTGGGGAAGAGTCTCATTCAACAGAGATGTTCGGTGTGAGGGGTTCGGATGAGTTAGTTGGCAAAAGTTGGGCGTGTTAACGTCCATGATTTGGTCCGCCATTCAAGCTAGAGTTTCGACGGAGTCTGTTGCTGAGGTGGAGAGAATCATGCGGACTTGAGTGGGCAGTCTCTGGAGAAATAATTCTCGGAGTATGCTTGCGTCCAAGGTATTTGCCTTGTCACCCAGAAGTTGCTCCATAGAACGAAGTAGCTCCGACGGTTTCCTGTCTTCAAGTTCCTCTGATGTCAGAAGCTGTTGAAGTCGCCGTTGTTCGGACTCCGTCGTACGCCGTATAAGCTCGGCCTTGAGCATGTCGTACGGCATATCTTGAGGGGGTGCACGTAGGATATCCCGGACAACCGCCGCCACTGTTTGGGGCAGTGACGAGACGACGTGGTCAAATTTGGACTGTTGGGAAGTTATCTTATTCTTCCGGAACGAGGACTCGATGGTCAAGATCCAAAGTTCTGAGTCCGACGACCAGAATTCCGACAGTTTGAAATTTATTAAAGCAACTGCGGCAGCTGCTGAGCTGTCTTCTGAGTGACTCGTGATTGACCGAGTGAATGTGCGTCGGGTGATGGGGTGGTTTCAAGGATTTGAGCGCCAAAGAGGTACTTGCTTCGACGGATGAGGACGGTGTTTTTGAGTCCGAGATGCCGGGTCATCAAATTGTGGGCTCTTATGAAAGCAAGGAGTCGCGAGCGCCACAATATATATTTACATATTTACAAAAAAGGAAATAAACGTGAAGGTTGTTCGTTGGTAGGTATGGCCGAAAACTGGCTCACTCTCGTGCTCTCTTCTCGCGCCTCTCGCGCATCCCTGCATCCTTCTCTTCTTCCTTGTGACTGTAGTTCCTACAATTTAAAATGGAGGAACGTTCGTCCTTGCAAACGGGGGATCAAAGTTCCTCCCTCGCCTGCGTAGCAATATGAAGGCTCTGAATCGAGTGCATCGAGCTCAGTAAGGCTTAACAAAAACGTAATGACGCTACGAATATCATCGGTGTCTACATGAAACGCTGCCGCGATTTAACCAAAAAAAGTGAGCTTAGTTTTGGGAGAGCAAATACCTCGCACCACTGGCTGTCCCCTGTTGTATCGGTGATACAATAAGCGCGCACCGCGGAATGCGTGCTCACGCGCCTCGGGACCCCGTTCTTGCGACGCCATGCCCAGCTACCGGCGTAACATTCCAACCCAGGTGTTCGGTCACCCGATGGCTCCGGCAGACTTGCAATAAATCTGGTACAGCGAAGAACCCTATCGACCTGGTCCTCTCGATACTACACAGTGTCGACGAGGACACGGATTTCGCTGCGACCACGGGACGCAAGAACGGTCGGACACATCTGCAAATGACGTGTCAGCAGCTGGCAGCTCCAACCAACGAACAGGGGAGCAGCAGGCAGTCAGGATGGCGTTATTCGGGCAAGTGGAACCTTTTGACGACGCGCGATTTTGGCCAAGCAATGGCCAATGTCTGGCGATGGTCTTTTGGCAAGTGGCCAGAGAGTGGCCATTCATTGGCCAATGCTTGGCCGATGGCTGATGGCCAGTGGCCATTGGCCAATGGCCAGATAAAGGCCAGTCACCGGCCAGCCTCTGGCCACTGTCTGGCCACTTGGCCAAGGACCATTGCCAGCCATTGGCCGATGACTGGCCAACTCTGTGCTGCTTGGGTGGTTACCCTATTGAAAATCGCTCTGATGGGACTTCAGGATTTTTTTAAAGGGTGTGAAGGGGACTTCAGGAATTTCTGAGATGTTTGAAGGGGGCATCAATATTTCCTGGTGGGTTCGCTAGCCCCGTCAGAGGCTCTCTTGAAATGTCTGAAGTGCCCTTTACAATCCCTTGAAATGTCTGAAAGCCTGTCAAGTACTTTTCTAATGGGGTCGGGAAAACCTTCAGGCTTCTTGAGATGTCTGTGGGCAACGGCTTAGGTGGAAAAAACACATTTCGGAGAATTAGAACATAGCTGCTTATTGTACGCGACGGGAAAAAAATAAGTACTGTAAACGACTTAATTTCGCGGGCTCAAGTTTTCACGAATCGGGCCGAAGCTGAGAATTTGAAATTATTCGCGGGTTCTAATTTTCGCGAATTGAGTGTGGCTTCCGTAGCGTTCACATATTGCCCGAATTGTTCGCGGGACGTATTTTTCGCGAAATGTAAGCGATTCGCAAAATTCGCGAAAATTAGGTCCTCGCGAAAATTTAGTCGTTTACAGTATTTGGAGAATGCCGATCGTATGTGTGTACGGTCCTATTTTTATTACTGCTCTTCTATCAAATACGAGTGGTCTCCTATACCTGTCTGTCACTGCCGGCTGTTCGGTCGCCAAGGGGGCCACTGAGGGCGACCGCCCCATGTGGAGAATTGACGAGGCGCCGGCCGAGTAGTGTTGGCCGAGCGGCGTTTTGAGGCGAGTGGAGTCAACAGCGGTGAACTGATGTAGCACGAGTAACTTTGAAAGTCTAATCAGACCGCACGGTAAGGCGGCGCAAAATGCCCTAACAGCGCTTGCAGGTTTCCTCGTCGAGACGGGGCTGGCCGGCGAGATCTAGGCTGCAACGGACGCGAGCAACAAATTGACGCGAGCGGCCGGGAAATGCCATAAAAAAAAAAAAAAAAAACGACGGCCGCGGAGTTGCGGGGAAAGCTCACCCCACTAGAAAGGCCTGGCCTGGCGCTGCGACCCGCGCGCCGAAAACTTTCCTCCTTTCCCTCCTCCGGGGAAACATGCTCAGACCACGCCCCGGTCACGTGATGGGAACGCGCGCAGCTTGCATAGACCCGAGCAAGAGATGCTCCGCATCTAAAAACAAGCCAAACAGCGCCTCTCCCCGCCCGGCGATGGGGAGAGGGTGCAGGGCTGCAGTGCCTGGGGGAGAGGGTGGTGTGAGGAAGCCAGGACAGCCAGGAGCCAGGACGCCAGGATGCCGCTCTAGCCATTTTGTTTCTACTCGTGAGCGGTTGTTTGGTTCTTACCGCTGTGGATATCTGGAACGGACCTGCTTCCTCCAGAAAGGTGAGCATGGCTTTGAGAGCTCGCCCCTTGATCTGTTTTGATCCGTGCAGTTTCTTCCTTGGTTACGCAGGTGAACTCCAGTTCGGCGTTGGCCGCCTTCAGGGAGATGGTGGCCGGTGTCGGCTTACTCGCTGCAAAGCCTGGCAGGCGGGGTCGGCGTCCCACCGCATGTTGTGCCTGTGCACCGGGATTATGGCAAAGTGGGTCCTGAGACGGTGGATGACGGCCGCTGTCCGGACTTGTTCCTTGCGCCTCTTCGTCCGTTCGACCTCAGAAGCATCCAGCGAGCGAAAAATACGCCGAAGACGCCGGCGCGACGTCATCATAGACGAAACCGTGACTGTGCTCAGGATTTCGCACCGGCGGCGAGTGCTGCTTGCGAGTTCGTGGTTTTCGCTAAACGTTCTTACTGAGACTGTGTATGTGTCCGTTAGGTGCACTTGCTCGGTTTTATTAGCTGAACTACCGTACATTACGAATATACCCAGCGGCATTGTGACTCGTGAGTACTTTGAAAGATATTTTTCTTTGTGATAAAGAAGTCAGTTGTCCCTATTTGATATCTCTTTCGTCTACCGCTCCTTGCGCCGGGTTTGAACAAACGTTGCTTTTTATCGCCTTTTTGAGTTATAATATGCATGTACAACTAAATGTCTGCAATAAATTTTCAATATGTTTTGAACTGCATTTTTGTGTATGGTTCACAGTCATTTGGGCGTCTAAAGCGTTGACGGGTTGAAGGTCTGTGGGGGCTAAAGGGTTTTTCTATGGGGTATCCCTGAAGGGTTTTTCTGTAGGGTATTTTTGAAGGGGTTTGAAGGCCTGTGCGGTCCCATAATCCTTCAAGGCTGACGGGCCCTTTAGAAATATTTTCAATAGGGTAGCGTATGAAAAGAGGCTGCGAGCCTTCTTGCAAGCGAACGCTGTCGCGGACCCAAGCAGAGTTAACGTGGTCATAAATCTAATAGGACCTGACACGTATAAATTGCTGAGAAGTCTAGTGGCGCCTGAGGAGCCTTCGCTGAATAGTTTTGAAGATTTGCTTGCAATTTTGCGGAACAACTTGTCGCCGCGGCCATCAGTCATTGCAGAAATGGCAATTTTTCATAAGAGAGCTCAACAGGAAGATGAATCAGTTGCCGAATATGTAGCAGAGCTAAGAAAAATAACACAGACGTGCAACTTCGGCAATAATCTGGACGAGATTCTCAGAGACAGGTTCGGCTGTGGATTGCGTCGCGCAGACATCCAGCGAGTTTTGTTTGCTGAAGATGAGAGTTTGACATTCAAGAAAGCTGTGGAAGAAGCATTGACTATCGAAAGAGCTACCATGAACGTGCAGACATGTCATGATAAGCAGACAGACCAGCCTGAGTTGCAGAAGCTGACGGTAGTGAAACCAAAAGCGGTGGCGGCCCAAGAAAAAGGTTTCCCTTGTGGATCTTCCAAGCACTTTGCCTCGTCATACCCGCACCGTAACGTTATCTGCTATAACTGCAACCAGGAGGGGCATTTTCAACGTTTTTGTAGAGCACCGCCGACACACCACCGGGCGGAGCAAAGAATTTCCGAAACTTGGTAGCTGAGAAAGATAAGAACAGCGAAGCAATATATGACCTCAAAAATAGAAGCACCAATGCCCCGTTCTACTATACCCTCAAGGTCGGAGTAGATGTTAGGAAGGTTGTTTTCCCCAACTTCGACGAACCACTTCGATGGAAGTTGCCGTCGAGGACCGGGGATCGTGGATGCAGCTAGTTGCTGGAGGGCAGGATGCGTCGGTGGTGATGCAGAGGCGACCGACAACTCGTTGGTTTAACGAGATCAACAAAATTTTACTTCGATAAAAAATGAATAAAACAGTTACATAAAAGACAAGTGCGAACAGATTCCGCGCTGTAATAAACTGCCGTGCACGGCTTACAGACTGCAGAGGACGCCTCGGCGTCAGATGGTCCTACCGCGCACGGTAAGAACGGCGACTACCTTGTAGCCGCGAAGAAAAAGACGCTGTCGCGCACGACAGATAACGCGGCGCACCACGGGAGCTGAACGTAAGTGGGGTCGCTCACGAGCCCGTTCCAAAACTCAAAGATTTTCCAGTCCGGCCAGGGTCTAAAACAGCGTGCTCGAACCCGTCCAGGCCAATCTGGGTTCGACCCTGGTCCCATTGGCTAGAGGAACCAAACTGCAACGCCTACACACAACGCACTTTCGACCAATCGGGTGAGAGGTCATTGCTCCGAAAGTAAACCATAAGGCAAGCCTGGATTCTCAGAACCATAGGATAAAATACGACTTATGGCTTTCCTATCTGCCACAAAAGAAACACATTCGCGAACGGTGAGAACCACCGAGACATGTCGGCTGGGGCACGTCTATGGCACCGCGAAAGGCCGTTGGCAACAAAGTATAAAGAAAGACACGCCAGGCATATGCAGAATATATAGGGAGCGCCTGGTCCCCGGGCGTCACGGAAGAGTTCCGAGACACGACTCCGAGAGCTCTGAAGCACTTTGTCTCTCTGCAAAGACCTGGCGACTGGTGACGTGCTAATGTCTCGGCCGTGGGTTCCCCGGCAAACCTTTGGGTAGACGCACGCGGCGCTGAGACAGCAGCCTCTCGTCGGCAAGTTAAGTGTTTTCACGTTGGTTCGAAAACCGGGGTTCCGCATGAAATGCAACGAAGAGGGCAACATGCCCGCGGCCATTTCCCGGATACCGGGAAAAGCTCATAAACAAGCAGAATTCCAACTTGTAACGGCACGGGTCCCCTTGAAACGCGACACTCGACTCCCAAAGCGCCTCCCATTCGCGACCGAAACGCCATCAGGCGGCTAAACAAAACAGAGCGGGGTATGCCGTCCTGTCGGTCGGAAAAAAGTACTAAATAAAAGCGACCACCTCTACACGTCCCTCCTAAGACTGCGCCAGGACTTCTTGGACTGGTCAGCAGTTATAACAAATAAGAGTGGTCGGCAAAACCCAAAACACAAATACAACTTGCGCGAACACCCTTCAAAGAACAAATTAACGGGGCTTTCCGGCAAAATCCAAAAGATAATATGGTATAAAAGCTACCAAGTAAATATGACCATGAGTAATGAAAAGAAAATACGTGTGGCCATCAGAGAACGAGGTTAACTGTGCCACCTACGCGCAAATATAGACGCTGGACGGGTGTTCACAAAACATTCACTAAAACAATAAAAATACTCAAAGTGCACAACAAAACACCCACAAAAAAAAGAACTAGGCAGTGCTACAACAGTCATTGCGCGCGGTGATTAAAACAATAACGCAGTTGTGACGATAAGTTCCTGCAGTTTCTTGTAGATCACACCACTCCCTGCACAACACTGTCGGTACACAATAAAGTCGCAATGCAGTGACCATGCGGAAGATCACCAGAGTTTCGACACACACACACACCAGACTGTCCCGGTCAAGGTCACTAGAGGTGACCTCGCCTGCCTCTTACCATGGGGGACACCGTATGTCCACGCTGTGGGGCATTCCCCCTCTATCTCGCCCCCCCCCCCCCCCCCCAACATTCGTTTGGAAGCCTGGAAAGCGCGTCGGCGTTTCAAAGGGCCTTACCCTTGCGGTGTGTTATCGTAAGGTTATATCTCTGCAGCGCGAGGGCCCACCGAATGAGCTTCGCAGTGTTGGGAGTGCCGCTAGTTAGGTAGGAGAGCGGGTTGCGGTCCGAAACTACCTTCACCTCAGCCCCAAAGAGACAGTTGTCGAATCGCTTGAGGGCCCAAACCACGGCGAAAGCCTCTTTCTCTATGGTGGCCCAGCGCACCTGTGTAGGCGAGAACTTGTAGCTGGCGAACGAGATCGGTATTTCTGTCCCGTCGTCAGATTCCTGCGCTAAGCAGGCCCCAACAGCAAAGTCGGACGCGTCCGTAAACAGCAAGTATGGTTTTCCCGTGTCGGGGGTAGATAGTGCCGCGACCCCACCTAATGCCTGTTTCAGTGCCTCGAACGCATGCTCCGCCTTTTGGTCCCATGGGACCGTGTTAGAGACGCGCTTGTCGGTCAATTCGGTCAAGGGGCGCGCGATTTCTGCGTAATTCGGGACGTAGTCGCGGTAGTCGCCGCAAAGTCCCAGGGCGCTCCGCACCTCTCGCTTCGTCACGGGGCGTTTCAGCCCCGAATTGCCTCGATTTTGGTAGGGTCTGGTGCGTGTTTGCCAGACCCTATCACATGTCCTAAATAAGAGATCAATGGCAGAGCCACCTGGCACTTATTGGACGCGATAGTAAGGCCGGCCTTCCTTGGCGTGTACACATGGTGAAGTAATGGCCACTTTTTGGCGCGCGTGTTCGAAAGCTGTAAATTAAAACAAGTGTAGTGTTGTACATCATAAAAAAAAAAATATGTCTTTATGCGGAAACTATATTTTGTGGTATTTGTGATTTTGCAGGGATGTTTAAATTTGTTTTTCTAATCGATGTACCTTTAAGGAGTTGAGGGCGTGGCCTCATGTCCATCTTTGTTGCTTCGTGATTTGTTTTTGGCGCTTTTATGGGTCCATGCGGACATATGATTGGCTACGTAACGATAATAATGCGGAGTGCAAGTCCTCCTGCTTTTTGCGCAGGGGTTGCGGTGACGTCAGAATGCCGAGTTGTGATTGGCTCTGATTGGAAGAATAGTGAGTAGACGTCATTTCTAGCTGCGCTGAGGTCTACCCACTCCCCTTTTAAATTTAGCCAATCAAAGCTCTGCGATCCGACGTCACCGCTACGCTCCTGCTAGTTGCAGACGCACTTGCACTCCGTATTTGTTCGGAACTGACCACTCCTTCCGATTCTTCAGCTGTCCGTGGCTATAGATGTCTCCGTCTTAGAGTCAGTAAGATTGCTTAAAATTAGCCTCTATTTATTAAAAAAAAGACTGAGACATGTTCGTTTTGGGGTTTATGATATGTTAAGTTTCAAACACCAAACCCCACTTAACGGCACGATACAACGCAATCTGCATTTGTTTCGGCATATTCGTCAATCTTTTACTTATAGCTTCCCACAATTGCCCTTGTTGGGCAGATGCTGTTGAACAACCGCATTTAGACACACTGCTTATATACAAGACACTTGCCTCTACTGTCCCGCAGAGCACACGTTAAAACAAACATAGCGTTCTGACGAAAACAAATATTTATCAATAACAAAGTCGAAAATACGATTGTCCTTAAAATGCGATATGCGCAGAAATCATCTCCACGCAAGGACGTTATCTCTGTCCCGTACATCGCTTGAATTGTTCTATTTATTGGAATGATTCGCCATCTGCGTGCTTTGTGGGACAGTGGACCCGTAGGTTTTAACGTTAAACAGCCTGTCTATTACTAAACTAAACATTCCCTTTGTTTCTTTATGCTCTGCATCCACTCGAGTGAATCCTCACTTTGTTGCTTTATACTCTGCATTTCAGTGGTTCCCACCGAGAAGCCGAGGAGCACCGCATGTACCCGACGGCTAGAAATAGTTATCCCGGAGGGCGGTCCAGACAACTTTGTGCCATAAAATATTTCCCAGTTTTTTGGGTTTTTTTCAATGTACATTTGTTGAAGGACGTGACGTTTTGTGTCAAATCAGTGATATATGAAAGTCGTCGGAGAAAGTGTGGTGCGATTTCCAAAGTGACAAAAATTGACCAATAGACTCGAGTTCCAGTCTTGGCCAAGAATTGAGAGGAGATACTGGTGTTATTTTTTATTCATAGTTCAACTTTGCACGATGTTTAGTGAAATATCTACCTGGGGAAATATACGGTATAGATAGTTAGGCCCATGTCCAGACATGTTCAACCAATCAAAGGAGTTAATGGCTAAACCTGTATTTTGTTTCGTCGTTTGGTTGTTACTTAGTGATGGGCGGCATCCAAACAGATTGAGGAGAGAATCTGATGAGCCTAGCGAAATAACGTACATGCATTTCGTGGGAGCAAATGTCATCGCCCTAAGAAATTCTCGTGCGACCGTTAAAGGGAGATATGTTTATGCAAATATTGGTCTCGAGGTTCTTAGGGTTATTGAGAATTTTCATGAAACTAGCATTCACTGTGTAGAATCTCCGTTAACACTTACAAGCGCCGACTCTACTTTTAATATTCACACAAATTATGGGCAGTAAAAGTTATGTTTGGCACATTTATTTATTTATTATTTATTTATTTATTTATTTATTTATTTCAAAATACTGCCAATCCCATAGGGATTTTTGCAGGTATTGGGGGAAAATAAATATACATCAAGAGGCAAAATATCAATACAAATGGAACAGCAAAATATCGCGTCATTCTTGTAACAGAAAAAAAAAGAAACATCAATTCATAAATTCACAAAGTAGTTGTTTTTCAACTGCATCAGTAAACAATTCAACACTTGTAAAACCAAAAAAGCGCCTATCTAAACTATTCGAGTCTCTTATGGCTGAAGGAAAAAATGAGTGTTTAAAACTGTTGTTATTGAAGGAATACTCAACGAGTGTGTCGCTATGTTTATGTCTAGTGGCTCTCGCTTCCGATCGCTTAACGTACTTGTCTTTATCTATTTTAAATGCATTGTTTAAAAGGAGGAACATAAATTTCAGTCGACTGAGTCTTACACGATCAACGATAGTCAATAAACCAGCTTTCTTTAGTAGTTCTGTTGGTGAATCGAAGCGACTGTATTTGTGGTAAACAAATCTGATTGCCTTTCTCTGAACACTTTCTATAATACTTATATTCTTCTGCGTATGTGGAAACCAGGATATATTTGCGTATTCTAGTACTGGACACACAAGAGAGGTATATGCTAAAAGTTTTATTTCAGGAGTTGAATACTTTATCGTTCTCTTCAGAAAGAATAGTTTTGCCAGGGCTTTGTTTGTTATATATTTAACGTGCGCGTTCCAGCTCAGGTCAGATGCTAAAATGATGCCAAGATACTTATATTCAGTGACTCTGCGCAAGTCTACACCATTAACACTGTATGGGAACTCGAGAATATTCTTCTTTTTCCTCGTTAGGCACATAGTAACGCTTTTGTCAGGATTTAGAGCCATTTGCCAATTGTTGCACCAATCGGTTATCTTTTTTAGTGATTCGTTTAGTTGAATTTGGTCAGCTTGGCTTGTTATCTCGCGGTAGATAATACAGTCGTCGGCAAAAAGTTTTATATTTGCGTTGATACCGTTAACAATGTCAATTATATAGACAAGAAACAAGAGTGGTGCCAAAACAGTGCCTTGCGGGACACCAGACAGTACCTTAACTGGTCGAGAGACGTGTCCTTCATAACATACAAACCGAAACCGATTTTTTAGGTAATCTTCTATCCAAGATACTATAGGACCCTCACCCATGATCTGTGTAAGTTTGTTAAGAAGTTTGACGTGTGAAACGCGGTCAAACGCTTTTGATAGGTCTAAAAATATTACATCAATCTGGCTTCTATTATTTATACACGGCGCGAAGTCATGGATAGTCTCGACCAGTTGCGTAACAGTTGACAGTCCACTCCTAAAGCCGTGCTGCTGCGCGCATAAAATATTGTGTTTATGAATAAATACCATCATGAATTTAAGGATGATGTGTTCGAGAAGTTTACAGCACGTGCATGTAAGAGATATAGGTCTATAGTTTGAGGCCAATGAGTATTCCCCGGATTTGTGAATAGGTACGACTTTTGCAATTTTCCACTCAGTTGGCACAGAAGAACAGCTGAGAGACCTGTTAAAAACTAGTGCTAAATATCTACTAATCCATTCGGCATACCGTTTTAGGAACATATGTGAAATTTCGTCAGGACCGTTACTTTTGTTTGTGTCCAGTTCAAGCAATAATGCTAGAACACCTGGCTTGGTGACTGTTAGGCTTCCTAGTCCTTCAGAGTCATTATTTGGAGTTAGAAAGGAAACTGTGTTGCCGTTGTCAGTCGTATAAACGGACTCAAAGTAGCTGCTGAATTCATCAGTCATCCTCTGCTTCTCTGAGGGTCTCAGACTAGCGGTTTTCGACTTTTTTGGGTTTATGTGGTTCCAAAATTTTTGGGGGGATGCTTGCAAAAACTCGCGAAGAGTTACGTTGTTGTACCTTTGTTTAGCTTCTTAATTTTTAATTTAAGCACATTCGATTGTTCCGAAAGCTTTGTTTTGTAATCTGTTGTTCTAGAGTCTGTAATGGAATACTTTTTAGATGACTCTTTAAGGCGTTTGATTTGACGCTTCAGGTGGATAATCTCACGGGTTATCCATGGGTTATGTTTCCTTATCACTTTACGTTTTTTTGGGACGAACTGGATAATGCAATGATTTACAATTGCTTTGCACCTGTACCATAGATCATATATGCTAAAAGAATTACAATCACACATTTCGCGAAAGTCAAAGAATTCATGCGCAAGGTAAGTTAGGACAGACGCATCATCATAATTGTTAAAATCAAGGACGTAGGTAGTACAACCATGAGAGGGCACTGAAGCGCGTGCAGGTATTGCACATACAATTGTTTTATGGTCCGATATGCCATCTACCACATCTACATCTGTTTGGGCTTGTGGAAAATGGTCGCTAAGAAATACCAAGTCTAGTAAGCTACAAGACGACCCCTGCACGCGGGTTGGCTCCCTGACGATTTGTGTAAGATTAAATGTAAACATAATATCAAGAAAAGCATTTGAAGTAGACGTGCCTGGGTGCAGCAAATCCCAGTTTATCTCTGGTACATTAAAATCTCCCATCATGATGATCCTTTCACCCTTGATATGTTGGTGCATGTAGTCGAACAAGCTATACATATATTTTATATCCGAGTTGGGAGGCCCGTAAACCACACCAACAAAGACAGAATAATTTGCCAGGTACACTTTACACCGAAGAGACTCAATTTCTTTTCAGCGCAGTTAAAAAAAAAAAGAAAGATTAAGCAAACGGTATTTGCTTGCTGTTAGCCCGAGAAAGACTTCTCGGGCTAAAGCAAGCAGATTCCGTTTTGCTTAATTTTTTTTAACGTAGTATTTTAGGCGGTCAAGAAATAGAAATACCTCTCCGGCATAGCCGATTCACGCAGGATATCTCTCAACACTTAACCAAAAACGGCGTCGCGTACGTTATGTCAGGATGGCGTCGGCGCGACTCATCCCATTTGTTAAGTATTGGCTAAACCAAAATGGTGTGGGCACAATCGTTTCGATTCGATTCAATATCGGCGCAATACGGTGTTTTTCCTGGGCTGTATATTTACACGTCTTCGGTCACCTTTTGCGAGCGGAGGTGATTTTTTAAATCGAAGTTGAACTGATAAAACGGATGCACGCGCGACACGTAATTTTCGGCTCGTGTCGGACGGAGAGTTCAATCGGAGTTGCAAAAACTATTCTCTAGCACCTCCTAATCATACGCGCCTTCGTGTGGCGATTAATCATTCTCGATGTTTGTACCGCCCTACATCAGCAACCGTTTCAGCAAAGCAATAAACATGAACGGTTATGAAATCATGGGTGTTTTCGACAGTATCAACATTACGCCCCTCTCACACCGTGTGAATGAAGGGCGTAAAATTCGCCCATACACCCTTTTTACACGATTTCAGAAACCATCGCTTCAAGTGGGGCGTAAAAAGGGCGTGTAAGGGGTGTAAGACGTCAACACACCCTTTTTACACCCACTGATATTCAGAAATCGTGTAAAAAGGTTGTAAAAAGGGTGTTTTTCCTAACTTGCACCCTTCTTACACCCTTTTTACACGATTATGGGTGTTACAATGCTTAGTGTGTACATCTGTTTGGGCTTGTGGAAAATGGTCGCTAAGAAATACCAAGTCTAGTAAGCTACAAGACGACCCCTGCACGCGGGTTGGCTCCCTGACGATTTGTGTAAGATTAAATGTAAACATAATATCAAGAAAAGCATTTGAAGTAGACGTGCCTGGGTGCAGCAAATCCCAGTTTATCTCTGGTACATTAAAATCTCCCATCATGATGATCCTTTCACCCTTGATATGTTGGTGCATGTAGTCGAACAAGCTATACATATATTTTATATCCGAGTTGCGAGGCCCGTAAACCACACCAACAAAGACAGAATAATTTGCCAGGTACACTTCACACCAAAGAGACTCAATTTCTTTTACAAAAAAAAATACAGCGCATGCCAAGATACGCGAGCAGAGTCCAGATAGCGAACTCATTTGACTATCTTTTCAAAGAGTTTGCTCCGATGGAATTTTAGTGCAATCAAATTAACATCTTCATAGTCATGTCAATGTAAGTGTTTAAGGCTTTTTTTTTTATTCTTTAAGTCTAGTTTTTATACGATACATTCGTTCCACACTTGTGTGTGCTTCATGACCACTTCGCTCAAACCGACGGCGCGAAATACGGGCTTTCGTAGAGCGTACGTTCCGCTAACAAAAACAAGCTATTGTGACAGATCTACGAAAAGAGCCTAGCGTTTGGGCCTAACGTGAAGCGTGGGTAGAAACGTGAAATGATAGTGATGCAATATTCTTACTGCTTCAATGCAGCAGAGCAACGTTTAAGGTTGACTAGATTTTGTATGTCACGAGATACTATACAACGTTCAAGTTCACTTTTAAGTTGAGAGGACGAGTGAAGCTAAATCATCGTTAAACCAGTCAACCATCTGTCTGTAGCCATGTGATCGCACGCTCTCTGAACATGATCGCGTGCAGAGAGAGGTGAGGCAATGAGAGACATGTGAATGATTGGTTCGAGGATCACATAGCTTACACAATCCTGTCAGCGGTGAACAAAGCATAGATTGAATCACAGATTGATATATTTTTTATAGGCTTTGGCATGTATTTATTTGCAACTGAAAAATATTCCTCCTGTTCGCCTTTGCTGATTGCTTGACTAAACTTTCTGTGTTAAATTTTTTTAGACAGGACATGCAGCGAAATGTGGCATGCGCACATGGAGATGACAAATGCTATTAGGATATATTCTTAGTCATTTTGCTCCACATTGAAGTGTGTTTCTATTAAATGCATTATTCCTTTAGTTTGTTCACATATTTCGTTTTATTAGGGACAGATATTAATTCCTTAAAATGTAGAGTGAATTGTTTTAGGACGGTGTAGGAGGCTACTCCTGTGATCTTTTTTAATGCATATGTACGTGTTTAGGATATTCAGGTGCTTTTGAGTGTTTTCAACTCTGATTATATTCTGTTTAAATCTAGTATTATAGTGTTTTTCGTATTTCACACTTAGCATTTCATGTGACTCGGAGGGTGTATTTTGAAGTTTATTTTTCATTAATTGTATAGTGAATATCGGTGTTTATTTTGTTGAACTTGCAATTTTCCCAATGTGTACGGTTGCGATATTTGAAAGTTCTCGTGAATTACATATAAAACAACATGTGACTGCCAGACAGAAACGTACTCGTAAATTTAAGGTATTAACAGTTGAACAAGGAATACTGCTTATACAAACTATAACAGGAAAAAAAATGCAAGCGAGTTATTCACTGGGCGTTAATTCTTTAAAATGACTTCACTAAACTGCTTAACGCCGGCGCAGTATTATTTTTTTTTACTGCACAGCTAAGGGCTTTAGTTAAATCTCAGAGAAGTGCATGCCACACAGAGCATCATTGTCGCTGCGAGTGCAAACGGTAATATAAAATCCTTAACGAACCCCATCCTCTTCATAAATATGACAGAATCATTAAATTCAGGGTAAAAACAAAACAAAAAAACTACACCCTTCTTGTAATCACCAAGGGCAAGATTTAAACTCAAAAACGCAGCAGCGGCTAGAATAATCACATGTATAGATTGATCTTTGGGGTGACCGACCTATGCACTGATGGTTTGTCTAGAACAGGATATAGAACGGAACGGATACCAGCTTTTATTTTCTCCCTTTTGTATTCGACGAGCGCGATGTGAAATAGTGCAAGGTTTTTCTTTTTGTCCTCGTGATGCACAACCCCAGGCAGCACAGACACGTTTAAAAGACGTCGAAAGAGCGTCGATGACGACAGGAACCACATGTCGTAAGAACGTCAAAGTCTGAACGTCAAGTCCCTTCGACGTAATATGGAATGTCTGAAAAAAGGGCGGATTTTACGTCGACATAACGTCCCACTTAACGACCCTTAAAACGTCGAGTGCACGTCTGAATTGGACAGGAAGTCAAGTGATAACGTTATGTAAACGTTGACACAATGTCCCAGTTAACGACCATAAAACGTCGAGTATTGGTCTAAACTGAACGGGATGTCAATTGATAACCGTCTCGACCTAGGTCACCGTGGAACAATGGAGTCGACCGGATTTGGCTTCATTGCTCGAAAGTATGTTCGTGAAAGCATGTATATTTGCACGGAATAGACCATTTGCTGAATCCCCTGTTGCGTATGGCCCGTGGCGGGGTTAAACGCCGTTATGAGTGCCCCCCCCCCCCTCCCCCCGACCATTTTCTACAATGTCTGCACCTGGGCGTTTGTTTTCGTCGAGAGGGTCTCGTGGGTCAAGGTCGTCTGACTCAGCGAGCCTGCCGCCATCGTTGCGTCGGAAGCACGCCTGCCCAGCGAGCACGTCAGACGGGCGCCGTGATTTAACATCCGAACGGCGAAAACAACGGCTCAGGTTTCAAGACCGAAACACCAGGGCACGATCCGGGCCGATGAAATCATCGGGACGCCTTCATTCAACGCGTAGACACGAAGAGCCGAATGTCGGCACGTCTCGGCCCCGGACGATATTTTGACCAGCTGCGTGGATTCCAACGAGCCGGTGTTTTGGGGAGACTCTCGGCGCCGTCTAGACAGACAGTGAAGTGTGTACGTCGGCTGAGTGTGCGTAATAATGGAATGTGGGGCGGGGTTTTGAACGGGACACCTTTCTGTGATTGGCCGACCATCCGCCGATGTGGGGGTCCCTACCTAGGGACCTAGGGAGAACAAAGTGTTTAAAATGAGCTAACTTCAACAAGCAAATATCTTCTTCTCTGTTCTTGAACCAACTGTACATCATGTAAATAAAGAGTGTACTTTTCGAGAGAGATCGCGGCTCATCGTTGTCCCCGCTGAGCTCTAGCCCGGTGCCTGGCTCGAGTCGCCCCTCCACCACTACGAACACCGCTCGGTCCCAACAACTGGATGGCAGCGGTGGAGATCGGTTCACGGTCGTTGGACACCACGGTCTGGTGAGTGTTCAACTTTGCTCGGCGGTTTGCCAAGTTCTATTTTCTCGATAGAGATTAGCCAGGAGGAACTTGAGGACAATTGATTTAGATACTGGTGAAAGGGAAACGTTTGTCGTAGTACCTGACAGTATCACTAATTGCGAGCGTGGGTGCCACTCATTGCAGAGATGGACTGGACAAGGCTAAAGAGGCTAGAGCTAGTGCAACTGGCTGATGAGTTCGGGCTAGAGATTCCTAGAGCCGCTAAACGACAGCAACTCATTGATGGAATTCTCGCCTTAGAGTTAGATCAAGAAGACGTAGTAGACTGTTGGATGCAGGTTGAAAAGAAAACGAGTGACCGAAAGCGGGAGCTTGACCTAAAACAGCAGGAACTTGATCTAGAAGAAAAGAGGCTCGAGCTCGAACACCGGAAACTCGAAAATGGACTGCCGAGAAATGAGGGAGCCGGACACTCAGAGAAGTTCAAATTGAGTAAACTGATGCAGCCTTTTAAGGTGACTGAGGACATTGGTCTTTTTCTCGTAAACTTCGAGCGTACCTGCGAAAAGATGAACTTCGCACAGGATTCTTGGCCTCAGAGGTTGCTCACCCTCCTTCCCTGTGAAGCTGCGGACGTGGTGGCCCGTTTGAGTAGGGAGGACGCAGATGACTATGTAAAAGTCAAAGCTGGCTTGCTCCGCAAGTATCGTCTTTCTACCGAGGCATTCCGACAGCGCTTTCGAAGCATGCGTAAGAAAGCAGGGCAAGGTTATCCCGAGTTTGCGTACGATCTGCGGGCTAACCTGACGGAGTGGCTGAAAAGCGCCGACGTGTACGGGAACCATGACCGGGTCATAGAATGCGTGGCTCTAGAGCAGTTTTATCGTTGCCTTCCAGACACGGTCAGATTCCGGCCTCAGGATAAATCCGACGTAGACTCCGTTGAAAAGGCGGGAGAGCTGGCGGAGGAGTACGCAACCCGCAGGAAAGCGGAAGAGAGCCAGGGTGAATTAAAAAAGTCACCGGGTGCGTTTAAGTGGTCGAAGGGCAAAAATTGCCGAGATAACCGGGAGCCAAATGGGCAGACAGAAAAGACAACTCCGAAAGAGGGGGGTAGTGGTGAGTCCGAACACAGTGACAGAGGGAAGCGGGAAAAGAACAATGCATTTGAGACCCGCAAGCAACCCATTTGTTACAACTGTCAGCAGAGGGGACACCTCGCCGCGTCTTGTCACAAGCCTAAAGTAGTGCTTCACTACACGAATGAGTACGACAACCTGGAACTCCTCGAGCCATACATGCATGACCTAGAGGTTAATGGGAAGCCATGCCGTGTCCTTCGTGACAGCGCAGCTACTGTTGACGTTGTCCACCCTTCATGGGTTAGACCGGAAGATTACTCCGGGGAATGCGCTTGGATAAAGCAGGCCGTGGAGGAACAGAGCGTTTGTCTTCCCATGGCGCGAGTAACCATAAGCGGTCTCTTTGTAAAGCTAGAGACAGAGGCAGCCGTCTCGAAAAACCTGCCACAGAGCTGTCCTTACTTATTTTCGAATAAGTCTGACCACATGCTGCGAGAAAAGGGCCTCGCGTTCAGTGAAAGAACGGTACTCGCCCTGACGAGGGCTAGGGCGCGCCAGATAACGGCCGAAGCAGCGTGTCGGAGAGAAGAGTCGAATTCGGGGGAACCGGAACTAGCAGAGAATGAGCATCCTCTTTTCGACACCGCCTACGATGCGGTTTGTGAGCCCGACTTTGAACCTGGGGTGAGTGAGGCAGATGGTGATCGAGCTCTCAGAAATGAACAGGAAGGATCGGAGCTGGATGGTCCCGGAGGTCTCGTACTTCCACCGGTTTCATCCAGCTTTGAAACATTGCTGGGAGTGGAAAGATCGCTCCTGATCACCGAGCAGCAGACAGATCTAAGTCTAAAACAACTTCGGAATACAGTTCGGGAAGGCGTCAGTAGAAAGAACATTTCCTACTATGAAAGGGCGGGTGTGTTGTACCGCACTTATAGAGACCGAAAGGGTAGACTGCTGGATCAGCTGGTTGTACCCCAAAAGTACCGGTCGGACCTCCTGCGCTTGTCACATGGCAGCTCGTGGTCAGGCCACCTTGGGGTCAAAAAGACTAAAGACCGGTTGCTCCAGGAGTTCTACTGGCCGGGGTGTTTTCGCGACGCTGAAGCGTTCGTAAAGTCGTGCGATGCATGCCAGAGGGTCGGAAAACCCAACGAGAAGCGGAAGGCGCCCTTGAAGCTCGTGCCTCTAATAGCGGAACCCTTTCGCCGTCTGGTTATAGACATTGTGGGCCCCCTTCCCGTGACCAAATCGGGGTACAAGTACATTCTGACGATCCTCTGTCCCGCCACAAAGTTCCCTGAGGCATGCCCACTCAAAGAGCTGAGCTCGGCCGCTGTCGTAGATGCGCTTCTGTCGGTTTTCGCGTGAGTCGGGTTTCCAGCGAAGGTGCAAAGCGACCAAGGCAGCGTTTTCGTGAGCGCTCTGACGACTACGTTTCTGGAAAAATGTGGGATTCGTATCGTGCACAGTTCAGTGTACCACCCTCAGTCGAACTCAGTGCAGAAGTGGCACTCAGTGCTTAAACGGGTCTTACGTGCTCTCTGCTTTGAACAAAAGAGGGACTGGGAGGCATGCTTACCCGCAACAATGTTTGCATTGCGCACCGTGCCGCATGAGGCTACCGGGTTTAGCCCCGCGGAACTAGTGTACGGACGTTCACTGCGTTCTCCGCTGCGTATGCTTCGGGAATCTTGGGAGAATCAGGGAGAAGACCCCACGGTGGTAGAGTACGTACTGAAACTCTTGGAGCGCCTTCAAAATACCCAGGAGATAGTCACGGCCAACATGCAAGAGGCGCAGCTTCGGGCGAAGCATTATTACGACAAGGGAGCCAGATCCCGTAAGTTCGAAGTAAGAGACAGTGTAATGTTGCTTCGTCCCTCTGTGAAAAATAAATTGGAAGTACAGTGGGAGGGTCCGTCTAAAGTGGTGCAAACACTTTCTGCGACCAACTATGCGGTAGAACCAGGGGAGCGACGAAAAAAAGTTCGAATATACCATTCGAACCTGATGAAACAGTACGTAGGAAGGAAGGAGACTGTTAGCTTAGCTTGGAACATGCCGCAAGAGGTCCCCACTGAGTTTCCCATCTGGGAAGGACAGAAGGGCGTGCTCGGGGTGGACTCAGTGTTGGCCGAAGCGGTAAACTCTGAGAGGCTCACAGAGGAGCAAGTCAGTGAACTACGAGACCTAGTAAACGAGTTTGAGGACATATTTTCAGATTGGCCGGGCAGGACAGAACTCGTGTGTCATGATATTCAACTTAGTCAAGGGACCCCCATTAGATTGAAGCCGTATCGGGTTTCGCCTAGACAGCGCGATATAATGGCCCGAGAGGTTCAGCGCATGTTGGATCTTGGCGTTATTGAGGCGGGAGAAAGTGACTATACTTCCCCGTTAATTTTGGTTGAAGTACCGGGCAAAGAGCCTAGGCCCTGCGTCGACTACCGAAAGTTGAACGCCGTGACTGTCGACCAAACGTACCCCCTCCCTAACGAGGATCGAGCAAGTGAGTGCCGCGCGGTTTATTTCCACCTTAGACCTCGTCCGTGGTTACTGGCAAGTGCCACTCACAGAAAACGCGAGCCGGTGCGCGGCGTTTATTTCGCCGCTCGGGACATTTCGCCCGCTTATGCTTAGTTTCGGGCTGAAAAATGCTCCGTTCTGCTTTTCGAAGCTGATGGACAACGTCCTGAAGGGAATCGAGGGGTTCGCGCTACCGTACCTAGACGATATAGTTGTCTTTTCAGAGACATGGTCGGAGCACCTGATCCACCTGAGGGAAGTGTTTCGGAGGTTGCGGGAGGCTGGACTCACCGTGAGGGCTGAAAAGTGCCAGCTTGGACGGGCAGAGGTTTTATATCTGGGGCACGTGGTGGGGCAGGGGTGTCGCCGTCCCTCCGAACTCAAAGTGGAGGCAATTGAGCACTATCCTAGGCCATCAACTAAGACCCAGATCCATTCGTTTTTAGGCTTGACTGGCTATTATCAACGGTACGTTGCTAATTACTCGCAGATAGCCAGTCCACTCACGGACGCCCTTCGTGGAAATGCCCCAAATAAGGTCATTTGGACTGAGAATAAGGAAGAAGCTTTCAGCAAGCTAAAGAAGGCGCTGTCGGACCGCCCTGTCCTGAGGGCTCCGGATTACACGTAACCGTTTTATGTGCAGTGCGACGCCAGTGACAGGAAAATGGGGGTGGTATTGTGCCAAAAGGACGAGGGTGGGGAAGAACACCCGATCCTCTATGCCAGCCGCACGCTGACCACGCGAGAGGAGGCTTATAGCGCCTCCGAAAAGGAATGTGCTTGCCTAGTCTGGGCTGTACAAATATTATCTTGTTATCTGTCGGGCGCTAAATTTACGTTCGAAACCGACCACTGCCCTCTTACCTGGCTGCAGCAGATGTCACCAAAAAATAGAAGGTTGCTGCGATGGAGTTTGGCACTGTCAA
>JABSTQ010008917.1:0-20450 GCA_013358835.2 Ixodes persulcatus
TTAGGAGAAGTGTTACAGTGTCTCCTGAAAACCAAACATTTTCCTTTGCTTTTGAGGAGTTCTGGCACTCGAAGTTGCTCAAGAAATAAACTTCATACTTGTGACTACCGCACATAATATTTCCGGCTTAAGTGCCTATAGTCGCGAATTCGCGACATACCAAAAATTTTGCCCAAGAGTCTTTTTCTGCGCGAAACGTGTATTGCATTTGATTACAAGGGCTAAACGAAGCCAAAATGTTTCATAAGAATTTTTTCTGGGGTTTTTTTGATAATTCAGGCATTAAAGGGGTAAGCTCCTATCGTACAGTGGCCAATGTGACTGTCAGGCCCCGAGAGCGATTGCGCTCTGGGGAAAGGACTGAACAGTACGAAATTATGACGGAAAGTACGTATATTTACAGTGTGGAATTTTAGCATTAAAAAAAATAGTAGGTAAAATTGAAAAACAAAGAAAGCTGTGCTTTCTTTTGCTGTTCAGATATACTACGGTTCCTGGAAAAGCTGCCCTCCTGGTGGCGCGCTGGGATGAGCGCTAGAAGTTTTCGAGCTCGCCACGGCATAGCCACGTAGCTCCGTACACTTAACACCTGCCGCAAGTCGCGACTGACTGCATTCAAGTTGATCAAAAAGAGATTTCTCTGCCCGTGAAGCATCACTTCCATCTGAGTGAATACCCACTCTACAGAGAATAATTCAAGACGGCAATTGCAGCCGTGCGCGAACAGCACAAATAGAAAAACAAACACAACAATAGAAATACTGGCTACAAAGCGCCGTGCGGGGAAACAAACTCATGGCTTGGAACCGCATTGAAGCGGCTCGATATATTGGCTTTCAAATAATTACGGCATGATCGAGCGTTTTCTTTTTATTAAGAGATTCATCCCCTGAGCCATTAAAAATACTCTCAGAGGTATGACATTGCTGAAGAAAATCAACATGCTGGGAATATTTTTTATTGCTTGGGAAGTCACCGAGAAATTCCGTACGTTCAAAACGAGCAGTATAAAAGACGGAAACGCAGAGCTCGAGTGTAGTGATCGGGTTAGTGTGCCATTGTACTGATGTGTGTAAGTGCCATGTATTTGTATGCGCTCAATGTACTACGTTCAGCTGATGCCTGTAGCAGTGCACGGTTACTGCCATAGACCCAAGCGCTTCCGTGGTCGGAGGCGCTCTACTGCAACGAATCGGCGACTCATTGGACATAACGATAATTTGCGAAACTAAAATAAGAAACAATAACCATGTTCATAAAATGGAGCGCTAACGTTTTAATTGTGACTTTTGACGCCATCGAACTAGCTTGAGCGGCTTCCTAGCCGTTTGCGAAGACGAAGCCGCTCAAAATCCAACATGGCGCAGGCCCTCCGCCGTGCCCTGCCACTGCTCCCTACCGCGGTACCGCCGGTACCGTGGTAGGGAGCAGTGGCAGGGCACAGGGTACCGCCGGTACTGCGGTACCGCCGGTAGGTTTTGTTTGGAAATTTACCGTTCCCGCGTGCCATGCTACTTGTTATGGCAAAGAATTGTAAGTTCTGCTTGCCTACCTTGTGTCCGGCAGTTGACAATCCGTTACTTGTGGTCGGCGTCTTCCAGGGAATCGAAATAGATGCAGCATGTTTCGCACTCGCTGACGCATTTATTTAATCATTTGCTAGACAAAGAAAAACAATTTACAATGTCACTTTAAAAAAGCGTTGCTATGCGAAAAAAAATAGTTCGCGCAGTATCTACGTTAGCAAGAGGGGCTACAGTGAAGATACAATGTGCGACACTCTCAGCGGAAAGATTATCGGGGGCACCAAATATTACTGCTATAGTTCACCAAGTGACTGTTTAAAGTTTCGTAAACTCAGATGCAACAATGGCGCGAGAATATCTGTCTTCGCGATTGAAAACACAATACAGTCATGTCTCGCTAACATGGTCGATCGTTTCGGTTACGCCGCGATATAGGTCATATTTTCGGGGACTGAAAGGTGTTCCCATACAATTCTAACTCGTCACGTTAAATAAAAAAACACGGAGAACGGACTATGGACAGCTAGCTTGGGAACGAAATGGGTAAATACATGTTTTATCTTTTTATTTTGGTCTCTAAAGACAAACAAAAAAAAGGAAATATATATATATATATATAAGTGAGAAAAAAGGGAATAGTAAAGCTCGGTTACAGAATTTACCCAGAGCCTCACCACTGTCAGATAAGACTGTGGTGACTGACAATGGTTAAAAGTTTCAGGGGTTTCCAGCCTGAATCACTTGCACTTCTTTCCCTATCCCAGTTGCAGATGACAAAAATGAACAACATACCTCTTTCATTGTTTGTTATTTGTGATCTTAGCATTGATTCATGATTATGGATGACTAACATTATGGAGAATTATTTTGGGGACTGGAGATGATCATATTAAAGAGAAAATACTGTAATAGCATGCAGAAATGTTTGTTTCCGTGGCATGACAACACAATAATTGTGATTTCTGATATGTGTTACATAGAAGCAAACACCGTGTGAAGTAAATATGCAGCCTTGCCGGAAAATTGTATGCAAACAGCCCTATCGGTGAGATAAGTCTAAAAAGATATTTAAATGGTTATTGGTTGTGGAATCTCAAATACCAACCTAAATGTATATTATGATAAAACATCAATTGTTCAAGCAACCTGTGTAATAAGACAAAAACGAAAATTTTAGTGGGTGAGATATTGTCCAACAAAGCTTGAGATCTCAAAGAGTGAAACTCTCCAAATACGTTTGAATTCTAGCTGTCAAAGATCCTGGTATCACTGGATCAAAGCAACAGATCTCCCCCCCTTCCCCCCTTTTCCACCCTAAAAAAAAAAAAGAAAAAACGGCTTAAAGGTTGTTGGTTACCAGCAGGCTAACAATTTGTCTGAACAAAGTGGATGCTCAGATGCTTCTGTTAGTCTATGATCTTGCTCCATAAAAATCATGCAAGGAGATACCTGCTGACGCAGTGGACAACATTGTCTTTCGAGGGTCTCAAGAAGCACAGCCAAAAGATTTCACGCCCAGTTGAAAGCTTATGTCACTCTGAATGATTCATACAAAGAAAAAGTTAGCACAATGCATTGTTATTCGGGCAAACTTATTCGTTGCTTACTTAGACCTGAACCAAAATCTTTTAGAGACATATTCCTTAATACTGTGTAGACCTTGCTGTCTGTAGACCACTTTTTGGTATTCCTCATTTCTCTTGGTCTCTTGATGAGCTTCCGATACCTTTCGCTTGCGCCATCAAGTTGAACCATGAGTTGAACCAGGTTCTCTTGGTGTGGCCACTAAGATCCAATGATGCCCATGGGATGGACCAGCCACTTCATTGTTCTTTCTCATTTTTTCTGTATGTGTGTTCTCTATCCTCTCAGGATCTGCACAGGACAATGTAAGAATAACACATTTGTTTCTCTCGTCGCAACACAAACACTTCCAGAAGAGAAACAGGGCTACAAAACATTCCACAGGGTTGTTCCTACTATCCTTTTGTTTTTGTTATCATCCTCTTTGCCCCAGCCATTCTCGTTTTACATTACAGTTGACCGTAGATTAGACTGCATAGATCACTATGGCGGAACCTAGCATGCTGATGGTTACATATTCAGCTTGATAGGTTCGCCAGCAATCAAATGCACTTCACAAAAAAGTGACCAGGGGCACTACCTTTTGTTTATTGGGGTTCCCTGTCTCTGAGAGCTTGTTAGAGTGATTTTCATGCCTTGAGAATCTGTATAGATACACAATAATAATAATATTAATAATAATAATAATAATAATAATAATAATAATAATAATAATAATAATAATAATAATAATAATAATAATTTTATTCCATATATAAGAAATATCACAGTACAATTGCGGGTCTATCCAAGCCAAAGGAGGCTTGTGGGACAGGACCCGGCAGTCGAACGGCGAGGCTGGGAAGTGAATAAAGTCACAAACACACACACACATAAAAAAAAGAAGGAACTATAGGCGAAAATAAAAACATGGCGACTAAGACAGGATACAATCTTAAGTTGATCAGCATTTTTCTCAATTTTCTTCTTGTGGTACCTTCGAAGACACAATCGGGCAGATTGTTAAAGATGGAGGGCACATAATGGGAGCGAAGTCTTTTTCCATAACGCGTAGCACAACGGGTGGTAACAAAACGGGCTTATTAAAAATATATAATAATAATAATAATAATAATAATAATAATAATAATAATAATAATAATAATAATCAATCAATCAATCAATCAATCAATGTTTTTATTGAAGTGCCCAGGAACAACCTTGCGGTCTTGGTACGGGTGCACTCAGGAAACATAAAAAAAAACATAACACTACACACAACAAACAAACAGTAAACAATAAAAACACTTAAAACAGATCGCATATGTCGCATAAACTCTCTACGGTATACCACCACGATAGTGAGAGAAAAGAAAAGCGAGAGTATAAAATTTGGTTCTGAGCAACTTAATCAAGTGCAAAAAAAAAAATGGTAAGCAAAATTTAGGTGAGGACCTTTAGTGCTCTGATGAACTCCTGTGTGTTATTGTTAAATATATCAATAGTGTCTGTAAAAGAGGAATTGTAGGTGTGCCCAATCCTTGACACGGGGTCGTGAAGATTAGGTATGCGAGCATTGTGGAAGGATGCATTTTGCCGTGTAGTTTTTACGGGAATTTTCAAACGTACATTTGAGATCAATGATGTGCAGTCAGTGGTGCCATGAACAAGTTTGTACAGAAATAGGATATCGGCATGTTCCCTCCTACGCCGCAGGGTGGGCAATGCCAAGCTATGTTGGATTGGGACTGCTGGGTCATCGCTTGAGGTAGACGCATTGCGCGACGAGAAACGATGTCTGTAGATACATAAAAACTTATTCTGAACACGTTCGATCCTAGCCGAGTTTGTCGCGCAGATTCCATTCCATACAACAGAGGCATACTCGACGTGTGGTCTACGTAAAGCACTGTACAGTGTGACAAAAGTACTAGGGTTATTAAACTCTTTAGTAATGCGGCACGTAATACCAAGCGTGCGTAAAGCTGAGCTCACAATGAGGTCAACATGACTCGAAAAGCGTAATGTACTATCAAATACAACTCCAAGGTCTTTGATTTCATTCACACGTGCCAAAAGAACTGACTGAATGTCATAAGAGAATAAAATATTATGTGTCTTTCGAGTGTAGGACATGACTTTAGTTTTAGAACTATTTAGTTTTAGGGCATTCTGATTGCACCAGTTTTCGAAAGCATATACATCATTTTGTAGCAAAATACAGTCGCGTTCGTCTCGTACCTCTATAAACATCTTAATGTCATCTGCATATTGTAGAAAGGAGGAGTGACGGATCACAGCCGAAACATCATTAACAAAAACTGAAAACAGAAGAGGTCCGAGAACGGAGCCCTGAGGCACAGCCGTTGTCGCCTCAGGGCGACAACGGCTGTGATTAACAACGTCAAACGCTTTACTCAAGTCAAAGTAAATCACATCAAGCTGGCCTCTGTTAGCGACGGCGAGAGCAGCGGTTGACATAAAACAGGTGAGATTGGTTGTGGTCGAGCGACCCGCCTTAAAACCATGTTGGTTAGGGATAAGATAACGCTTGAGATTGAATGACAATATTTTGTGTAGTGCCACTTCGAGGAGCTTCGAAAATGTGCAAAGAAGAGATATAGGTCTGTAGTTCGACACATTCGTTTTTGGACCGGACTTATGCACAGGTACAACAAGTGCCGTTTTCCACATGGCGGGAAAGACCTCATTCTTTATGCAGTTGTTAAAAATATGTACGAGAACAGGAATAAATATGGCACTGTATGCCTTCAAGAGGACCGACGGGATACCATCATGGCCGGAAGACAATGATGGTTTCATTTTTTTACACACTCATGCAGTAGCTCCTCGTCAAAGAGTGCAATACAGGATGCATTCCCAGAGACAGCTGGCGCGGCAGTAGTTGAAGGGGTTGGATGATGCTTAAAAACGGACTGGAAGTGGCGTGCAAAAATTTCACAAACATCTGTCGTCGAGTTTCCCTGTGAGTCCAGCAGGGTGATCTCTCCTCTACCTTTTGTCTGGGACCGAGAGCGAACATACTTCCAGAATTCTTTTGGATTTTTAGTTAGCTGCAACTCGACGGAATCAGTGTACGCCTGACGATCACGTTTAAAAACTTCCTTGCAGAGAGACCTAAAGCGCCCAAATTCTGATTTTAATTCGGAGGTATCGTTCTTTTTAAACTTTCGATGAGCGCGCAATTTCTTATTCATTAGAGTACGTAATTCGTGCGAGAACCAGAATGGAAACTTTGAACCTGATGTTTTACGTAACGGGATGAATTGATTCATTCCTTCTCGAACGATTCGAGTGAAATCGCGAACCTGTTGATCAATGTCAGAGCACTGAATGATTGAGGACCAATCGTAATTGGAGAAATGATCGTACAAACTAAGATAATCTCCAGCGGAAAAATTATGTCTATTCCCTTCAGGAAGTCTCCGTGAACAACGTCTCATGCCCCGTCGGACAGGTATACTAATATCCAATGGGGGGTGATATCCGTCGGGGGGAACCAAGCCTGACGCACCCGCAGTTACATCTATGCAGTCAAGATCTGAGAAGCAAAGATCAAGCATGTTGCCCTGGGTGTTCGGGATACAGTTATATTGTTTTAAGTTCGTAAATGATGCGAAATTAAGCAAGAGATTAGATTTTTGAATAATATAGTAATGTTTTGAGGACGCGGAGGCAGTTTCCCAACATATGTTGGGGACATTAAAATCGCCAAGAACCATAAATTTAAATTTTTCAAGGGCGTTGGTTGTGCGCTCAATGCCTAGTAGACATTGACTGAAATCATCAGGAGAGGTGTCAGGGGGCAAGTAATAAGCACCCAGAAGGATACCCTCGCCATTCGCACATTGTAGCTCTACCCACACTGACTCAAATGATGTCTCGAGATCTGGACGCCTAACACATTGCAATGACGCATCGATTGCTATCAGCACCCCACCCCCCGTCTTTTTGAATGTAGAGAATGCGCGATCACGTCGAAATACTGTAAAATTAGGTGGGAAGAGATCAGATGAAGAAATATTCGAACAAAGCCAGGTCTCGGTTAGCACAATAATAGATGCATGAGTTAGGGTTACGTTAGAAAAAAATTCATTAGCTTTCGTGCGGAGACCTCGGACATTCTGATAATAAACGTCTAGTTTAGGTATCTGTTTCGGTATTATTGGAGAGAGGTGTTTGGGATACCGCTTGATAGGTGCGGCTGTCAGTCAGCTGGCCTGTGAACTCCTTGAAGAGGCTTCCCTCTGGCCAGAGGAGGGGATCAAAAAGTTTCTCCATTTCGTCATCCGCAGCCGTCACGTGGAAGGACGAGTAGCCCTCATGCCGTGTCTTGAGCCGGGTGCACACGAGCTCTCGAACAGGGCCCCTTCTCTGGATGTGAGCCTGAAGGCCTGCAGGATCACAAGATGGGCCGAGACGCGTCACAAACACAGCGCGTTGGTGACGTGGACGAGGGGGTGGCAGTGCCACAGGTATACAGCTGGTTGCCGCACTTCCCCTCAACAACGGACGCCTTGCCGTGGGGAACTTGTGCCCCGCCCCGCGGAACCCAGCCCCGTTAAAGTTCGATGGGGCCTGACGGCGTGGGTCCCCCGAAGGTTGGACAGGTTCAGCGAGGTCGGTGCGCGACTCGTTCAAGGTCGCAGAGAGACCGTCGACCGGCGCGCTCGAAGAGGCCGCCCCTGCGAGAAGAGGGGTTCCTCCTCCTCCTCGCGCCGAAGAAAGCGGATGATGGGGGCTCGTCACCGCGGCGTAGGAAAATGGCAGCTGTCTTCCGCCGGCCGGCCCCATTTGGCACCAAGTCTCGCGCACAGCTCTGAGTTCCGTTCGCAAAGACTGTATGGCACTCGCCTGCAGCTGGGAAGACTGCCTGTACTCGCGGCGAAGCTGCGCGTTCTCGTCCCGAAGAGCAGCAACCTCGTCCGTGAGGAAGGAGATCCCCTCGAGGGAGTCGAGGAGGAGGGCCCGTAAGGATTCCATGTCTGCGTTGGTACCGCCGGGGGAGGAGGAAGCTGGCCCCTCCGGACGGTTGGAAGCGGTCGGGGAGGGCGGTGCGGAGTGGTGGCTGAGCGATGCTTCGTCGAGGCCGGCCTGGCTATCGCCATTAGGCCTAGCATCCCCGCTGATCTTTTCGCAACTCTTGCAGATAAAGGAGCTCACCCCAGATTGAAGAAAGGTGATTTCATTCTCCCGCCAACAGATGCACTTGGTGTGGGCACGTAACTGGCACCCAGAACAGCGTAGAAACCGCTGTCTTCCGTAGAAGCAGCGGGAGCAGATACTACATGCGTCCGAGCTCGGCGCCATCTTGAATAATAATAATAATAATAATAATAATAATAATAATAATAATTTGTATTCAGGAACATCCATAAATTCATACAGGAGTGCGGGGGCAATCAAAGCCAACAGTGGCTTGTGTGACGCCGCCCAAAAAAACAAAAAAATCAGAGGTTGAATGTCCAAGAACACAGTCAGTAAAAAATTAGCACAAATCAAGCAGAGAAGGGGAAAGAAAACGATGATAAAGAAGTTAGGAGTGCACAAGACAAGATGACCAATATATACACAAATGGAAATGCAGTAAATATAGACACCATTGTGAAGCGACCAAGAACAAAGTCAGTACAAAAGTTCGCAAAAATAATGCAATGGGGACGTTAGAAAACAAGAATAAACAGTTAGGAGTGCACAAAACATGAATAATATACACAAATACGTATATGTACTAAATGTAAACATTGCTATGTAATCTCTCCTCCAGAAAGATAAAGCTTCATACTTTTCTTCAGCTGGCTTAAAGAGTTAGCCTGCAGAATTTCGGAGTGCAAATTGTTAAAGGTCTCAGGCACATAATATTCGCGCGTATTCCTACCGTATCGAGTACGGACAAAAGGGATTTTAAATTTTTCTTGAGAACGAAGGGAATGAGTAGGTACGTTTTCTCTTTTGAAATCATCAGACCAGAAGTAACGTTGGACAACAGTTCGAGTAAACAGACTTTTGAGACATTTGAATTGCAAAAAATTAAACAGCTCACTGTCATCAGGTATTTGCAAGCCATAAGATACACTTTTCAAAATATTTTTCAAAATGCTATCTATTTTACCATGCCACTGGGCAGAACAGTTTCCAAACACTGTTATCCCATACCTTAGCACGCTATATGCTAGCGTGTGGGCGATTATTTTACGTACCGAAAAAGGCATAAGCGATTTGGTGTTATATAAAAGGCAACTTACACTCCTTAGCTTTGCACAAAGTGACATGAACTGAGTATTCCAAGTTAGGCCGCAGTCAAATAAAATTCCAAGGTACTTGACAGATTCAACATATTCTAATGAAACACACTTGCATGGTATACATTTTGAGTGATGTAAAACAAAAGGGAAATCCAGATGCACGTATTTAAGGGGATTATGGAAACAGATAAGTTTAGTCTTATTTACGTTAACGTCCATAAGGTTTTGCTGAAACCAATCCATGAGTGAAGTCGCAGCACACTGTAGTGAGCGTGCGGCATTTTCAAAATTAAGATGTCGAGTGACTATTACGGTATCGTCCGCATATTGATAAAGCTTGACTTCAGAGAGAGATTTTGAAATATCATTAACGAACAGATTATATAGAAGTGGAGACAGAATTGAGCCCTGGGGTACCCCTGCTTTTAACATTGTTCGCGGACTGCGGGACTCAGCTGCAATTACAAGCTGTGAGCGATTCATAAGGTAATTGGACAGGAAAGAAAAAAACGGGCCACGAAAGCCGTAGCTATACAGCTTTCTCAAGAGGACTGAATGGCTGACCGTATCAAACACCTTAGATACGTCTAAAAAAAGGGCACAGCTAACAAGATTTCTTTCAAAACCGGAAAAGAGTAAATCTGAAAAGTCTTCCAGCAGAGGTTGAGTTCCTTTTCCCCGAATGAAACCAAACTGACTAGGTGAGAGGACATTATGCACGTCTAAAAAGGATGACATAACTTGGAACACGTGTTTTTCTAAGATTTGAACAATAATTGGTAATATAGAAATTGGGCGGTAATTTTAAATCCTATTCGCTCCGCCTCCTTTGTATAAGGGCCCTACAATAGCGGTTTTTAGTTCATCTGGAAGAACGCAACTCTCAATAAAGCCATTCAACATATAAAGCAATACATGCTTGACAACCTCATAATTTCTGCGAAGATCGGAAACTCGGATGCCGTCAATGCCTGGAGATTTGGAGGACTTGAAACTAAACAGCAACGAGTGAAGGTCGACATCATTCAGCGGTGGAAGAAAAGCAGAAGCTGTGACGAAATTGTCGAAAGTGATGGAAGAATCTCTGCTTTTACCAGAAAAGGTTGCAAAAAAACTGTTGAAATCTCTTACAACAGTTGAGAGATTAGGACCGAAGTTTTTTTTTTCAAAACGTTATCAACAGAACTTGCAGAAGGGTTGCCACGAAACTCATTGATGAGATGCCAAGTCTGTGTCATGTTCGAGCGAGACTCTGAAAATTTTTTATGAAAATACTTTCGCTTTGCCGAGCGAATCATAGCATTTACCATGTTTCTGCAAATTTGGAAGTCTGATTTAAGTACAGTATTACCAGGCGAACGCCTATATCGAGCCCACAAGTTATTCTTTTCCGCTATTGCCGCCAAAATGTCTGCATTCAACCAGTAGTGATCAGGCCGACGTCTTTTAACGCAAATTTCTTTTTTTGAGGAAACATAAAACATATTAATGACATGAGCAAACTTTTGGTATATGTCCGTGGAACTAACTGATCGAAGGAAGCCATTCCAGTCGAAGGAAATAATAATAATAATAATAATATTTATTCATGAGAAAAGAATTACCAAGTTCAGCTTCGGACCTGGTCAAAGCCGGCAAGGGCTTGTGGGACCAGATCCAGCAAGAGAAGAATCAAAGGACGAGCTCGCATATTGACACACAGTATGTAAAATAAAAGAAGAGAAGAAAATTACACACAAAATTGTCATTGCTCCCGCAGGACGAACAACGGAGTTAGCCGCGGGGCCAGCAGATCAGTCGGAGCACTAAATAAAAGAAACGGCACTCATCGGTGCGCTCACACACACACGCACTCACTTGTACGTCCGTATTGAAGAAAGGCGAAGCAGAACGTCGGGACGAACAGACCAAAACTGTAGTTACAATTAGTGTAGGGCACTAAAACGAACAAGAGCACCAACGAGAAAAAAAAAATCACTGGGCAAAACTCGCATAGGTCTTAGGGCCTCACGATGATGCAGATAAAACAACAATCTACTTCAGGACAAAATTGAGAAATGAAAAGGAAAATAATATCGCAAACAGAATAGTCAACGTTTCGCCGATATCATATAAAACTCACAGTCACTGTCGCGATACGTCAGAAAAAGTTGTTTTTAGAGTTTTCTTTAATTTCTTGTTTGAGGTAATGGAAAACATTGAGTCTGGTAAATCATTGAACACTTTTGGCACATAAAAAGCGCGCGTACTTTCACCATATCGCGTTCTCACTCGCGGTATGTCGAAACGAGAGGTGGCCCTAAGTTCACGCGACGAATCTGAAGTGACATTAAATTCGCTCTCCCAGAAGTGGCGCCAGATCACAGTTTGGAGAAAGAGGGAGTGGAATGAGGGCAGTTCAAGCGAACCAAACAAGTTATCGCTTGACGAAAATGTTGTGTTATACGTGACGTTCTTGAGGATTGTGTTTAGAATTCAGTCAATTCTGGAATGCCAGAAGAGTGGACAGTTAAAAAAAATTGTGATCCCGTACCTTAGTATACCGTAGGCCAGAGCGTGCACAACCTTTTTCCTGACGGAGAAAGGTAGAAATCTTTTTATGTTGTATAGCATACAAGACACTGACCTCAGCCGTCGACAAAGATGCGTCATATGAGTAGTCCAAGAAAGATCGCAATCAAAGTAAATGCCTAGGTATTTGATCGAACTAACATATTCTATAGGATCACAGTGAGTACACAAGCAACCGGAGTTGTGGAGAAATAGCGGATAGGTCGACCTTATATTCTTTAAGGGATTGCAGAAACATATAAGCTTTGTTTTAGAGGCATTAACTCGAAGCTTATTTACCAAAAACCAGTCCATGACGCTAATTACATCCAGTTGGAGCATTTCCACTGCACGCTGGTACACAAGATGGCGAGAAAGCAAAACAGTGTCATCAGCGTACTGAAACATTAATGAATTGGTAATGGATGATGAAATGTCGTTCACAAATATGTTAAATAACAGTGGTGACAAAATCGAACCTTGAGGGACTCCAGATCTTAGGAGGGCCTTTGCACTATGGACATTGCCTACCGCTACAACCTGTGTGCGATTTGTAAGAAAACATTTTAGCAGTGCGTGAAATGGGCCACGAAAGCCCAATCTATACAGCTTGTCTAGGAGGATGCCATGGTCTACTGTATCAAACGCTTTAGCGACATCGATAAAAAGTGCACACACATACAAGTTGTGTTCGAAAGAAGAGTGAAGGAAGTCTGAAAAGGTTTCGAGAAGATTGGTGGTACCACGACCAGCGACAAAACCGTATTGGTTTGGCGATATTACTGCGTGTTTCTCAAGAAAACTTGACATAACGACAAAAAGATGTTTCTCCAGAATCTGTGAAATACAGGACAGTATAGAGATAGGCCTATACGAGGAAATCTCGTTTGATACACCACCCTTAAAAAGTGGAACTACCAGAGCTTGCTTTAAGTCGTTGTAGACAATGCCAGAATCCAGAATGTTATTTATCAGAACGAGAAGTACGTCCTTTATTTACGTCCTAATAATAATAATAATAATAATAATAATAATAATATTTGCACTTCCAAGGGCGCAGGTGGTGATGTGCGGAGCTGGACAGATAGGTGAGAACCCTTAGGCGGAGCGCCTGTCAGCCCACCACCACCTGCGGAAACAAAACAATAACTTAAACAGACTGAATAATAAATAAATGTGACCACTGCGGAAAGGAAGTGAGGGGGAGGAGAAGAGAGAGAGGTAGTGTTGAGTGTTGATCACGACGATGCCAATGAGGCCCCATACACCCTCGACAGCGCCTTCAATTCTGTTCTGTTGGTCGCCAGAGGGCTCTGCACATTCAGGGGAGTGTCAAAAACTCTCTGATGGCTGCTGGGAGCGTAGAACTGTGGCGCATCGTTCTCCCCCGCAGCTCTTCGGGTTGTCCAGTCCTCCTACCAACTCGCACAACTGTGGTGAGGTGCGAGCCGGTCAAGGAACGGTCCAAGACCCGACATACCAGGCTCACGCGGGACACATAATGCAAATGTTGCTATTTTATGTGCAACAATCGGGAAAAAAATGTCTAACGTGAGTTTTAATTGTTTAGAGGGGAGTGCGTTGGTAGGTGTAAAAACTCGCGAAATAATTACACATAGAAGGACGGACAGCACATCTCGCGATCAAGCTCTGCTGTCTGCATTCTGCCCTCCTATGCGTAAATTTTTCGAGATTTTAAAAGTGTTTATCGAAATTAAATATTTTACTATCCAGCTTTCTATTTATTTCTGAAAGAAATAAAACATGGCAAACTAGTCGCAGGGCTGTCAAACCATCTACACGAAATACATTAATAGAAGCGGGCAGATATTATAAGACATGAGCTCTCAAATATTATAAAACTGGGAGAAGAATATTTATATATAGGCTACAATTTACTCGACGGGGATCTACACTGCTGTGCTCGAAATCGACGAGAGGTAGAGGAGGTGATATTTCGCCAACAGTCTACAGATCATAAAATATTTGCCGGACGGTCTTCATCCACAAAACCAAGTGCTAAGAACGCTCGCCGAAATGTGTGCATCGCAATGAAATCACGGCGACATTTTGTAAATTTCAAAAATGAAACGATATAATGAATTACCTAAAAGAGTACAAAACCCTCGAATGGTGCAGTTTGTGGCTGGAAGATCTTTCAAACTCACCGTCGTCAGTTGGGATCCGAACGAACGGGTGCTTCTTGTCCCCGACGCTGCTCGGGCACCACTTTGCGTAACCGCACGAATGAGGTAGTTCAAAGACACGAAAAGCTTTCCACTCGCCCGAAAGTGCGAGGCTCGCGCAGTGCGATGATCGAGGCGCCGACGCTTGACGCACCGAACAGCACCGAAGGCAAGCGAAAGCGCGAAAGCACCGAGCAGACCCACGCACACCTCCACAACGGTCCACCGCTTTCAGAACGCGCAGAGTGCAAGCGCGCATGCGCACAGGCAGCGGCTACGTTTTAGAAACGCAAAAAACAGAAAAAGGCAAAATTTCGAAAGTCTAATATTGACACAAACTTAAAAAAAAATATGTCATATATTTAAGAATACGTAATTTGCATTTAGTGAAATAACATGCAGTCATAACTAGAGCTAAATGAAGTTTGATTCATTATTGTTTTGTTTAGTTTTTAGTAATGAGCGCCTCCGACCACGCGAGTGCTGCTGTATACCTCCAAGGTGGCGCCATACGTGTTCCGGCCGCGCAACTCGCTATGTGTCCGGAGGTTGCTGTACTATGCGTAATGTGCCTCCATGTGTGTACAGTAGAGGTTTCCGAAGATCCCGAAGCGCAATGGTGGAGCGTGAAAATGAAAATATTTTTTTTTGTAGAACATGAATTGCACGGTACCTAGCGCCACCTAGCCTAGCTACTTGCGATTGCTCTGCTTGACCCTGCCATCTGGTGGCAAGCGATTTAACCTCCTTTTACGCTACGCGGCTACGCCACAATTTCTTGTTACCGTGCTGAAATGAGCCAAGAGGCTGCTTCGGATTTGCTGTTTTTAAGAGCTACGTTTGGTTTTGCGGGCGAAAGGTTAACCCCTTTTCGTGATGTGCGGCTGACGAAGGAATTGTGGCTCGAGGAATAGCAAAGGTAAGACATAAAGTGCGCAAAGTAAATGGGTGCCGGTTGTCTCCGTTTAACATCGCAGTGCTGACGATGAGAAGACTGAGTGACTGCATGCTTTCGAAACGTAAGTTTCTTTCCCTGCAGGGGGACGCCGGCTTCGGAAATAAATACAGTTCGCGGAAAGCTCACGTTACATTTTTATTTGCTGTTCCTCCTGCCCTCTCTCCATTTCTTTGTGTTCTCGTTAAGCCTTATAGAGCTCGATTTGCTCGATTCGTGGCCGCCATATTGACATGCAGCCGACGGAGGAACTTTGCTACCCTTCTTTCAGGGACGAAAGTTTCTCCCTTTCAGAAGGAACATATGTGTCAAGAGCGTTACTCCCTTTAGGGAGGACTATACTGACCCTTTTTTCTAAGAATGCAAGGTGAAACAAAGTATTATGGACGGCACTTTTAATGAAAAGAATGTGCGCCAATTTTATTTAGTTTACCTTGAGATGCAGCTCTAATCGTCGCGCCTTCTCTGTGTTGTCAATGCTGCGGGAATTTCGTATAAAGCCAAAATTACATTTTATCAGTCGCACTTTAAAGTGTAAAACGTCAGATCGCTGTAAAATTAACTCAAGGTTGATCATCGTTTTTTTTTTTTACGTGTCGTCAGCGGGAATTTGTAATGTAATTTGTAACGTGTCGTCAGCGGTGATTGGAGAAAATGGGCAAGCAAGTAATTTAACTCAAGACAGAATGAGCCCCAGCGGAAACGAGATATATATAGTCATGTATACAACATTCAAAATAATTTATTGAGAACACATAGCCCACATTTTCCGGTGACAGGAAAAAAAAGGGCCAGAGAAGAGTCTCTGAAGCTTCCAGGATATATCCAGAAGGTTCGTTGCAGTTTCTGTGTGAAAAAAAAATAGAATGAAGCAATTAAATTATCAAAGCCAGCGTCTATGAGGTTTTGATTGTGTAACTCGCAAATAAATAAGAACCAATAAATGAAAAGCCCCAAATAATAAAAAATAAAGCACTACTTACACTTCTTCCTGCGGAGGAGGGCGGTGTAGTCGTTGAAGCCACCAAGGCCGTAACCGTAGTTCAGGCCATAGCTGCCAAGACCGTGACCGAAGCCGTAGTGACCGACGCCGTAACCGAGGTTGCTGACTCCATAACCGTAAGCTGGGGCGTCGGCGACGGTGGCGACAGCTGGGGCAGCGTGGTAGGTCTGGTAGCTGGCGACGGCTGGGGCAGCGTGGTAGGTGGTGGCAACCTTGGAAACAGCTGGGGCAACAGCGTAGGAGGCGACAGCTGGAGCAGCGTAGGTGGCGATAGCTGGAGCAGCGTGGTAAGCGGTGGCAACCTTGGTCACGGCTGGGGCAACAGCGTAAGAGGCAACAGCTGGGGCAGCGTGGTAGGTGGTGGCAACCTTGGCAACAGCCGGGGCAGCAGCGTAGGTTGCGATTGGTGCAACAGCGTAGGAGGCAACAGCTGGGGCGGCGTAAGTGGTAGCAACCTTGGCCACAGCGGGGGCGGCGTAAGTGGTGGCAACCTTGGCCACAGCTGGAGGCACGGCGTAGGAGGCGACTGCTGGGGTAGCGTGGTAAGAAGTGGACACGGTGCGGCTCACGGTTGGAGCAGCAACAGCGTAGCTAGCGACTGGGGCAGCGACGGAGTAGCCGATGCCGTGGCCGAGACCGACAGCGTGACCGTAACCGAGACGACGTCCGTAGCCGAGACCGTAGCCAAGGTCGGAGTAGCCGAAGCCGCCATAGCCAAGGCCGGTGTAGCCGAGGCCGCCGTAGCCGAGGCCGGCGTAACCCAGACCGCCGTATCCAAGGCCATAGCCGTAGCCTCCGTGGGTGTAGCCAGCGAAGGCGCTGGTGGCCAGGGCCAGGAGAAGGCAAGCTCGGAACTGTGTCAGAGAGAAGTAATTAATGCAAAGGTGCGCTCGAAATGAACAAAAATGACGATAATAATCCCTGGAGAACGGGAACAAGTGGGACAGAAGACAAACACAAATCTGCAGATACAGCTTGGTGACTGGAGCATGATCGAAAACTCCGCCTGGTTCTGGTATCGAAACAGAGACCTCTCCATTTCTAGACGAGCGCTCTACCAACTGAGCTAAGCAGTAGTTAGACGTCAGTAGAGCAAACAGGTATTATAAGCTACCACCAGTCTAACACTGACAAAAGTGAACAGCCTGATGTTTAAGTTTATAATGATAATGCAAGCATTGCAAAGGTACAAGCGAGCTGGACAAGAATGACGAAAGTAATCTCGGTAAAAGGGGAACAAGTGGAACAAAGGACAAACATAAATCTTCAAACACAGCTAGATGACTGGTGTGCGACCGAAAAAATCCGCCTGAGCCTGGTATTTAACCAGGGACCTCTCCATTTCTAGTGGAGCTGAAATGCCAACTGAGCTAACTGAGACTGCCAACTGAGCTACCTGAGAATGCCGACTGAGCCAACTGAGCTAACCCGGAGTTAGACGTCAGTTGAGCAAACGGGTTTTATAAGCTGCCACCAGTCTAACACCTACAAAAGAGAACGGCCTGCATTGGAAGGTTATAATGACAGTGCAATTAATGCAAAGGTGCAAGCGAGCTGGACAAGAATGACCATAATAATAACTGGAGAAGGGGAACAAAGGGAATACGACAAACACAAACTTCCAAACAGCTTGTTTAGAGAGATTTATGACAGAAACTTTTTTTGTCTGTGTTCACTAAGTAGTGTACTTACAACATCCACGGTTATGCTAGCAAGTTTGCTCTATAACGCGTCTGGCATCCGTTGGTGTTTTCGAGCTTTTATTTAGCTTAAACAATTAAAAAATACCGGGAAATAAATTTCAAGTAATAAAGATATTCAACCGTCACACTGTATACCTGCCTTGAGACCCGTCCAGAAAGTCTTACGTTTTCGATGGGCAAACTAGTTACAAATTATGTTATATTAATATCGTGAAGATTACATCAGGTAGCAAAATAAGAAGCAGCAAAAGCGCAACAAAGTTCAAGCCTATAATGAGTCACCAACTCTCCTCTCCTAATATGCGAAATTATTTTAAAATTCTGAACCATTAGTTGCATTGAGACACTTACTCCAGCCATGGTGCAGGTAGAAATTTTAAAAACAGACTGCTGAATCGAACTAGATTTTTCTCCCTTTTATACAAAACTTGCCTCAAACAGAGGCAACCTCTTGTCAATGAGAGTCCTTGAATGAATAGAGGAATTATCGAAGCTATGCGTGTGGAGGGTCAATGAGAATCCACGCTTGCCTTGAACAGCCTTGGCATTCGCAATCAGGCGTGCTTCTGAGCACTTCGCTCCTAATGTGCAGAAATTAATCAAAATAAAAGGCAGGTACGTGCACTATAGTTACGATAGAAAACCCATTTTGAATCTTTATTTTACACTCAAACGATTGGTGAGGTAAGAAAGAATATTGAGAGTTTAAATTGAGGTGAGGTGTACGTAATAATATGTGAGCGACCGAAACGAGGTCAATCAACTTTGAAAGAGCAGACATAATCAAATTGCTGAAGCGCGCTTCAGAACCTAAGTTATAGTACTGTCTTGAGCTTCTAGTGGTGCCTTGCCCGTGAAAATATTTTTGGCGTTCACCGATGTAGATTTATACGCCGTAATTTAAGCTTAATTTCACCAGGTCGACGGCATTTATGACCGCTAACTGAAGATAGGCTCAACTAAACAAGAGTTGTGCTACCCGGCCCCTTTGATCAAAGTCGAGTAAAAGAGCGTAAATTAAGGGGAAATCTGTGAAATCCCTGTGAAATCTCAACCCATAAAGGAGCCATGAAATTTATTTACAGGGATAAAAATTTTAATAATTCCAGTTATTTGGTAGAACTTGCAAACTTTTATTTTTGGCATGTAAAATGCACTTAAGAATAAAAATGCTATCGCAGTTTTTGAATAGCTGTATGCTAAATGCTCTATAGCAAGAGGCAAAACGGGACTGGCAGACACGAAGCTCCAAACTCAGCTTGAATCCTAATGTCAAATATTTAAACGAGACTATAACGAATCAAATGTCACCCAACGGAAAAAGGTGTCGATATAAATTTCATGAAAATTGTACGGCCACTTTTGCGTTCCCTCAGTGCACCTTAAAGCTACCTCGCTTATGCTTAAAAAAAAAAACAAAAAAAAAACAGAAGAACTTGCGCACACACAAAAACAAAAACATGCACTGAAACATCTGAAATGCGCCACATCGGTAGTCTAAAATGCTAACGGCATGTGCGCGATCGTATTTGGCATAACATGATAGCGCCGCGTGCAGAATCCCTTTGCGCGCATAAACCAGAATTGTTTCATGTTTTAACCAAATATGTTTAGGGTCTACAAATGACGGCATGATTACGTTACACACTCTCGAGTGCAACCTTAATGTCTTTCTATGAAAAGCAGAATGGTCTGCCGTAACGGTGATGATCTGGCCACCTGATCTATGGATTCACGTCAAAAGTGTCTGATGAAACTGGCCTTTTGAAGCCGGGGCAAAAGGGCGGGGTGTCAGCCGTAGGACATTTTGCACAGGGCTTTTAACATCGGGCGCTTTCGTGCACCACCCGATCGTACATTGGGCATCAACTTTCTGTAAAACCGGATTTCTTCGGAGAACATGGTAGTCCACTGTGATAAATGTTCTGATAAACCGGGACGTACCTCCTGAAGCCGTCACCATCACGGTTACGAGAACATTCACAGATGGTAAGGAAACTATAGAGCATTTGCAAATATGTAAATAAATTACGAAGGCTAAACCCCTTCAAGTGGTGACGCGGACCAGGACATTCGGACACCGACTTCAACCTTGACCACCCTTTGCCTTGATTTCAACATTGGGCAACCACTCCGAGCATGGAACGTTTCACCGGTAACGTTCCAACCTCTACCAGCGCTTCCCCTGCATTCTCAGACGTTGCAGCAGTTCTGACGTTCAAGCTGAGAGAGTTTTGGACATCGGACGCGTAACTATGTTTATTTACCATCAAGTCTCTGTTCCGCAAGAACCGCATCATGTCACAACTCTAGAAATTTGACCACGTCGTTGCCGCATTGTCGCAACACGCAGCTGCGGTAAATCGAGCTATTCGCCACCCCGGGATGAGCCTTACAACATGCTCAAGGGAGAACTGATCCACAGAACAACGTTTTCAGAACAGCGTCTCCTTCAGCAACTCCTTACAACTGAGAAGTTAGACGACAGGGAGCCGTCAGAGCTCTTGCGCCGCATGCAACAGCTACTCGGAGACCGCGTCGAGGCACTAGATAGATCGATCCTGCGGGAGCTCTTCTTCCAGAAGTTCTCGAGCAGGTACGCATGATCCTGGTAACATCATCCTCTGACTCTTTGGAGACCCTGTGGACAGCGCGTAACACTAATCTGTCGACATCGCGTAACACTAATGTGCACCCA
>JABSTQ010008918.1:0-19436 GCA_013358835.2 Ixodes persulcatus
GATTGTGTCCTCGAACATTTTGCAATGCTTTTTTCTACGCAGAAAAAAAAAAAAAAAAAGAAAAAAAGCTACGGATTGCTTCACGCGTATTTTCCGCCCAAATATGAGGCTAGCGGTCCGGTCAATTCGCCAAGGTTTCGGAACTAGCCCTTGTCTTATTTAAGAGTTTAATTTCTGAAAGTTTTAACGGGAAAAGGGCGACCGTTCTCTGTAGCTGATGCCATTCATCTCCATGTATTCTTGGGCTTCTTGGGCCGCTATTTGCTCAAATCAAATTTCCGAAAATCGCTTAAAATGTTTAACAATATAACGGTCATTTGTGAAACTTTTGCATCTGCTTCGGACCGCTAGCTCTACATTTGGAAGAAACAGCACTTCATTTGAACTTGGTATGAAATAAGCACATTGAAATGTTTTAATCGGGTTTTGGGTTTTTTGTATGTTGCCAATTAAGATCTACGCGGGACTTCTCAGGTCTTAACTGAATATGATACCAGAAAAGGTTGAAAACATTTTGTTTGGTGATTGCCGTAAACAAAAAACAAAACATTAGTAAATTTTTAGGGAGACGTAACGATTTCGGTCTTTCCTTTATTGGGACCTTCATATTGGTCATAACATCGTTTGGAGTTTTTTATGTTCTTTCGTTCAAAACAGTAAGGCAATATATCACAAGACAGCCTCTCTAATTTGCAGAATTCCAAACTTCCTTTTTTGATGGATTTTGCAATACCAGAGGATATGGATTCGGTCATGACGATGCAAGAACATTCAGTGGCGTGTCGCAGGCGGCGCGTCAATTTGCTCGCCTGTAAGTATTGTTGTCAAAACGCTTCTTGTAGTTACTCCGAGTGTTTCTGCTCGTGCGTAACATTCCTGAAAAAAAGTTCAGCTATTTTGTATTTTATTATGTGCGTGAGTCTAGAACACTGCACGGGTCCGGGCCAGCCCCAAGGCCCGAGCCCGGCGCGGCCTCCGGGCCGGGCTCGGGCCGGGTAGCACGCATTTTCTGGGGCCCGGGCCGGGCTCGGGCTTGAAGAAAAGGCTTTTCAGGTCGTGCCGGTTCGGGCCGGCCCGGGCCGTGACTGGGCAGTCGTGTGCCTCAAATCCTAAATTCTTGATAACAAAAAGTGTGCTCATTGATTGTTTAGATTCGATGAAAACAAACAACGGAAATCAGGGTGTCGAACCGAAATGTTTTTCGTTCCGGTTTTCGTTCCGGTTCAGGGAAAACGGTTCAGCTCCGGTTCAACTCCGGAGTGAAAAAATAAAGGTTCAAACCGATTCGAACCGGTTCGTACTCATATGCTACACAAACAATTGATGACACCAAAAGATGAACTATGCATATTTTATAAAAGTGTTACATATAAAAAGTAAATGCTCACATTACTGTGGGGAACCAATCAGCAAGTGCTGGGGCACCTCGGGACGTGGGTGAAAGCGCAGTTCAATGTCAGGCAGCTGACCCAAGAAGCAGGACGTCGTCAAGCATATCCGGGGAAAGACAGCACCTCTGAGACGATAAAATGAACTTCAGTGCAGAACAGGCCCGCTCCACGATGACCTGGGACACAGGCACTCCCAGGGCTACTTGCGCCAATGCGTAGAGTTCTGGATGACGTTCCCTTCTCTCCTCCCGAGACTGCCACGCGTTAGCGTCCCTTGAAAGCCGCGGCTCCTTGTCTAGCATTTCCAGGAGGCATGCTATATCAAGCGGGCTACTGGTAACTCGAACGTGCACGCCAGCCGCAACCGCTCTTTCCTTGAGGAGCGCTTCCAGGGCGTCTTCCGGATCTTCTGAAGCCACCGCAGTTTCAGAAGGGTAGAACCTTGCTCGCATTGCAGAGCTGGGATCCGCCTCCAAGTCTTTGTCAAATGCAATGTGACCCGGTGCTTTTGCTAGGGGGCGAGAAGAAGGTGGTAGCGGGGATCCATGTACACTGTGGCACAAAGACATCCATGTAAAGAAGTTGTCGCTCCTTTTTTTTCATTGACTGGACCAAGGCCTTTGCTAACGGTGGCGATATCTTGGAAGTGTCAATGAAACATCCCAGCCATGCTCCGTAGAAATCTCCAACAGTGAGTCGTTCCTTCTGCAATGTCTTCGTCACCACTTCTGCCGGGCGAAGCAATACTGCGAGCATTTCGACTTCCGCCCATACGACTTCAGTCCATCTGGGGCTTTCCTCTTTTGAGAGGAACCCTCCAGCGAAGCCTCTTAGTTCAAGTAGCCTGGTGAGCATATGCAGCGTTGACATCCTCCGCGTTGGACAATCAAGCACTGGTTTCTTCGACCCTAGCTTTCTGATCAGGGACATAACAGATTGGACACTTAGCCTCTTAACAAGCACACGGCTTTCATCAACGATGTGCCCGCAACCTGAGCCTCTCAAGGCGTCACTAACTGCCAGATGCAGCGTATGAGCGGCGCACCTCACCCCTTATAGCAAGCCGGAATCGTCTCAGAGTGCGCTCTCAGGGTTCTCCAGTAGCGATTGCACAGCGTGCGACTCAACTTCAGGGTCACTGGAGACGACCTCTTCTTCGGAGTCAGAACATTCCTCGTTGTCTGTCGTGACGCTGTATACCTGGCTGACGTTGAGACTGAAGAGAGAGTGCATATCTATCACCTCTGACCTCAGATGTTGCCCCGTGTGCCTTTCAAAGAGTTCTCTCATGGTCAATCGCTGGAGCACCAACCTTTCCTATTCAGCACACTGCTCGTTGATTCCAAGCAACGAGCGGTCCAGTCAAAATGCGCAGTCGAGTTTCAACGAAAACATGCGGTTTATAAACGACAAACCTGACCGTTACGTGAAAATCTGTTAATGGCACGTTACAGAGCTTTCCGCTACCTATTTTGCTCGCTTTATGACTTCCCACATGAACGAAACACCGCAAAAATAATTTATGAGTTTCGCCCAGGAACGAAAAATAATTATTTCGGTCCGGTTCAGCTCCGGTTTGCGCGAAAATAAATTTCTTTTTTTTTTTGCATTCTATGGTTTACTTTTTAGGTTACTGTATTTTTCACCACGCACTTTTCACGCGACCTGATTTCGCGTATGAACCGAAAGCCGCATGGAAAACGTATCGGTTCCGCTCCGGAGCGAAAAAATTACTTTCGTTCCGGTTCAACTCCGGTTCGCGCGAAAATAACGGTTTTTTCTGGCTTTCGGTTCACGGTTCGGGTTCGGTTCAATACCCTGAGGGAAATGCAGAATCATCACACCGCCGTTCAAAATAAAAAAGAAAAAAAGACGTCTTGCACTTGGAAAGCTTTTACGTGGATAAAAAAAAAACGTATATGATTACACCAGCATAGTGGGAATGCGCCGTCAAGAAAACGAGGGCACTCTAGTCGCAGCGTGTGTGTCTCTAGTCGCAGCATGAGTGTCTCTTTCCTCTGTTTTTCAAACTAAACAAGAATTTAAAAAAAAACGGAAGCTTGAATTTGCACTTCATGGAGGGGGCCTACTATGCCATTAAAGATAAGCTAACTACCATAGATAATGTTATGCTTATACAGCCTTTTGAAGATGCACAAGCGTGAGTGTGATAATTTCTTCACAAAAACATGTAAAGAAGAAAGTTCTCTGTGAAACGAATTGAACAACGAAAAGTCCAATATCTCTTCAAAAAATGCACTGAGCAAATAAAATATTGCCCACTTTTTTTTTCTCAAAATCCCTTATGAAGCTCATATTTCGCACATATTCTCGAAAATACATTTTCTAAGTCGGAATATTTATCGTATCAAACAAAATCGCTCCAAGTTTAAACGAACTTTAAATCAAATAAGCTCTGTTTATGCTTAAAACGTTTTTAGGTTAAACCCTGCAAGCTTTTTCGGGCTCATGTATATAATCTGTCGTACCCAGGCTTATATTTTAAAAAAAAAAATTGTCAAGACTTGGGCAGGGATCAAGCTTACATGTCTAAACATTCTGCCGGGCACGGGACGGGCCCGGGCAGTGTCTCTTCCGGGCCGGGTCGGGCCGGGCCTAGAAATTCAATATTCTGTCGGGCTCGGCAGGGTCCGGGCCGTGCCTCTACCTAGCCGGGTCTGGCCGGGTCTGGAAATTCCGGCCCGTGCAGTGCTCTACGTGAGGCATTCCTTTAGTGTAAGTAAGCCCTTCAAGGTACCCGGGGTGTCGAACGAACCTTAAACCAAAAACCGCATCAAAACCAGGGTGTCGAACCGAACCCGAACCTGAACCCGAACCGAAAACCGGATCAAAACCGTAATTTTCGACCGAACCGGTACAAAACCGAAACCGAAATCGAACGCTTCCTATTGAACCGGAACCGGAACGAAACCATGATCTGATATGACGGTTACCGGTTCAACGAAAGCGGTTCAGGGCAAATTGTGTCAATAATTGGTCTTAACGGGAAAAGTTGCGGGTGTATTTCTTTCTGATATTGCCAAGACTGATCCTACATACTGTGCAATATTTCTACATTTTTTTTATTATCTACGTAATAATAAAATACATCGTCATCAAAAGCAGAGACACAAAGACACCGCGTGGTCAGCGAGCTCGCTCAGCTTCCGCCTCTACTTAGGCATCTGAAGAGCTTCAACTTTACTTTGTTTTTTGGATTGACCCTGGCGACGCTGGAGCGGCGGCGGCGATTTCAATGCACCGCTTGGCCGCTTGGCTAAGTAATGTCCAAGTGTCGGAGCGGATTGCGAAACTAGAAGCTCAGAGGCTCATGCGTCTGCGAATGTTTGACCTCAAGATGAACCGCAGTTGCAGTCGATGAGCCATTTAGCCAACCAAGCACCGAGAGCGCACCACGTGACCTTCCGTTTGAGTGCAGCGACACGCTGAAGGAAGCTGGGACAAGAACCGCGCTGCATCGGCAGTTTAGTTGGTAGGGTCGCCTGTGGTCCATTTCAATGAAAAACAATATTTTCTTCAACGTGTTCAAAATGTTACCTTACGAAAAAGAAAAAAAAAAAAAAACATGGGTTGTTGGAGACAACGTTACTCGGCGATGATTCGCCGACGCACCGCGCGTTGGAAGCAGACTTGTGCTTGTTACTGGAAATATGTAATGGATTACAGTTACAAATTACCAAGCCTCAAATGTAATGGATTATCATTGCAAATTTCTTTCGCTGAAAAGTAACGGATTACTTTACTCGTTACGTTACAAGTTACTAAGAACCACAAGCTTTAGCGAACTCTATCAGCTAGCCAAGGTTTCTCTGACAGCGCCAGCTACGTAAGTCAGCGTAGAGCGAACCCTCTCAGGTCTCAAGTTTCTGCTTTCATCGCTTCGAGCCAACTTGAACGAGTCTACAATAGACAGCATCATGTTAATCCGCACGAACAGAAAGGCTCCATAAGTATATATAACTCTATGGAACATCATAACATGTAAACGCTGTAGTGGGGTTTGATCAAACATATATCTCTTTCACTGTGGGATAAAATAATTCCGAATAAATAGAATGATTTCAGTACGCTCCCGCTTTTTGTGTAATTTATTTATTTTTATTTATTTGTTTGTTTAAACACTTTAAGCACCCCGGGAGGCATTTCATAAGAGATGGGTTACAATGAAATCAGGTAACAAACTGGTAGCAGCGCGCAAACAAACACGGACGCAGGGAAGGAATGGACAGGACTAGCGCTGGACTTCAACTGAGCGTTTAATGAAAAAAAAACACAAAGGAAAACAACTAAATCACCAGACCGGCGCTGCATCAACACGTTCTCAAAGAAAGCTATTTCTTTTTTATGTAAATATATCGAGGTTTGGCTGACGCATTGGACTCCTTCCCTTCCTATCTCGTAGGCTTCCAGCAGTTCGCGTGCAGTCTTGTCAGCCCCCCTTTCCAAAACCGTGATGCTCTCAAATTTCGGCACACACAAGCAAGTGACACAGTGTAGAGGAAGTTGGCCTCGCGAAGTTGACCGTAGCGACAGTGCGTGCTCACGTGTTCCCGGTCATTGACATGACGGCGAGTCTTGCCGATGCATACACGACCCCAGCTTAACGGGATTCGACAAACTACCCCAACTGCGCACTCGACGTATTTGTTTGTGTGTTTTACTGCACTTTTGTTTTCTCTCCTGTCCCAGTCAGCCACTCTGGGGCATAGCTGCGACATCTTACTGAACACCGAAAACACGTAGCATGTCTAAAAAACAGGTGTGTGAAGAGCGAAACAAACAAAAACGTATAGAGGGCAAGCAATTCAGCTAGAGACCTTTTTACTGTTTACAAAATCACAGCCCAGCGTGCATTCTTCACAGCCCAGCACGTGCGTGTTCGTTGCTTCGGAAAGCGAGCAAAGCACGCGCTCTATACATGAACACTAAAGATGGCACCGGCCACAAGCTCTTTTTGAAAAGGTCTATAGACCTTTCCAATGTTTACAAAATCACAGTCCAGCGTGCGATCTTCACAGCCCAGCACGTGCGTGTTCGTCGCTTCGGAAAGCGAGCAAAGCACGCGCCATACGCACGAACGCTCAAAATGGCACCGGCCACAAGCTCGTTTTCGGAAAGGTCTATAGATCCATCCCGAAATTACGCCCTCTTCTGGCAGAGTTTTAAATACTGCATAGCTGCGTGTGCAAAAGACACCATAAAAATGGAAAGTCGATCGCTTATATATAGTTCAGTTAAGAACAGTATTATACAAGTAATTGTCTTGCCACATTAATGGTGTCCTTTGCGCACGTCACTGTGCAGGGTTTTAATATCTGCCTGAAGAGGGAGTAGTTTCGCGATGGGTCTACTGCAAGTATCTCGTGCTCAGAAAAAGCTACAGGAAGTGCTCGGTCAATTTTCAAAGTTCAAGTTAGGAACCGGTTCGAACCGGTTCGCGCTTATTAAAACCGGTAACCGGAGTTATATTGTGTGCGCTAGCTTAAACCGGAACCGAACCGGAACAAAATATAATGCTACTGAACCCGAACCCGAACCGAACCGAAATAGTGACCGGTTCGACACCCTGATCAAAACGGATATTAGCAAACCTGCGGAACACAACTATTTCCAAAATTGAAAGTTTGATATTGAACCCGTACCGGAACGTAACTATGATCACGCGTGGCGGTTACCGGCTCATTAAAAATCGGTTCAGCGTAATAAAATGTGAGCCGCGCCTCTTGTAGATAGCGGTGCGAGGTTCATCTTAGCATTCGCGGCGGTGGCGTCACTGACGCTGTGTGGCATATAGTCAGTAAGAGGCTAAACACCCAGGGGTAAATGCCCCTTAAAGAGATTCATATTGTCACCTGCGCAGCTAGCCAAGTCGGCAGCGCATTTCGCTCCGTCGCAAATGGGCCGAGGTTCGATGCCTGCTAGCGGACGCGCCTTTTTTGTTGTTTTTCTAAATGTCGAGTCCTGGCGAATTTGAAAACCCTGTTGCTAGATTGAGGTCCAAATGTTCTACACGTTGAACCTTCTACGCCGATTGTGCCAGAACCCAACGCGTGTACAAAAGGGGCTCCGCGTGGTAAGCTGGAGTCAGTCTCGCCCCAGTGCTCCACCCTGCTCCTTCGCCGACATCGAAGCCCACAACGCTAACTTTCTATCATTTTTTGGGGGCACAAGTTTGCCCCATTAAACGTTTAGTTTCTCCAGTTATTCGCCGCCTCATCATTTGTAATTTGTGACATTTTGGTGGAGGTGTGGGGTATGCCCCATTCCATGGTCGTGAAACGTACCCCTCTGAAGATCTGTCGGGCTCGATCCTTTTTAAGTCCCGGAAAGCTAATCCCCGTCAATGAACCCCAGACCCGAGCCAGCCGCCACAACCAAGGCCAGCCTCCGGAGTTCAGTCAACAATCAGAGCAGCCGAGGAAGAAGACGCCGACGATGAACACCACGTCGCAGCAAGACGGAACGCCACCGACGACCCTCGCCTACGTACAGCTCCACCACGGACGCCGGGGAATTTCCACGGGGATCTTTATGAAGCTGTGGACGACTGGTTGAGCCAGTACGAGCACGTCGCCCGGTTCAACGGATGGAGGCCTGAGCAAAGCCTACGGGATGTCTACTTCGCTCTGGAGCGCACAGCACGCAAATGCTTGGAAAACCACGAAGCGTCGATTTCGTCATAGGAAGACTTCCAGACCGAGCTTCGATGTACCATTGAAAGCCAGCAGCAACGTCAGCGAGCCGAAAACCTTCTCCAAGCAAGAAGCCAAGGGCCGAACGAGAACACGTTTCGTCGAAGACGTACTCCATCTTATGAACCTCGCCAACCCAAACGCTCCAGAAGAAAAAAACGCTGCGGGTACTGATGCGTGGAGTGAAAAATAACAAATTCCCAGGCCTTGTGCGGACACCGCTTACGACCGTCACCGACGGCTACGAAGCGTCGGCACTCGTGGACACCGGAGCGGACAATACTCCGTTTTGAGTGGGAGAATCTCTAGACTCCTTCGGAAAGTCACTACACCATGGGATGGCCTGCAGGTACGCACTGCAGGAGGGCACTCAGCCGAACAGCGCCTACAACCGTCGAAGGTTTTATCACAGAGGCCACAAACATCGAATGTGCCCTTTAAGCACGGGCCTCCCACTACCAGAGATTTCCCGGCTTCACTGCCCTCTTGCCGTCCAGCTGCAACACGCTAGATATCAGCGAAATCATCCGGGATGTCGTATCGGAGGAAATCAAGAAACTCCTACCTGCTGCCGCAAGTCCAGCTTCGCCATCAATCATCTAGGTTGTACTGGAAAAAGTTCAGCAAGCACTCCAGCCGGAGCTTCTCGTCAACGCCGCTCCGGGACCACCGGCCCTGAGCTACGCCGCCATAGCTCGTCACCCGCCTCTCCCGTTTTCCCGGCAGTACTTGGTGGCATTACGAGGAGAGACCCCTTCGCCACAGTATACTGCCCACATGCCGAAACGTTGGTCTTGAAAGATAGACGTGTGGAGGGCGACAGACCGCCGCCCAATATGCTTCCAGTGTGGTGAGGCTGGGCATGTCTATCGCCGCTGCTACTACCACCAGCTTGCGCTCCGAGGATGTCAGACGAGCGACATACGGCGTGTGACCTCGGGACATCGACGAATATATCCGCCAGTCGCCATCTCCGGGACCACCCCCCGCCGCGTTTTCCGTTTGCCGTCACCCAACCGCCCTGCATTGCCTCTACACTGGTCCCGCCGCGAGAGCCTGTCCTCCCTGTCCTGCCGGGAAAACTAAGAGCGGCAACCACTGGAGGGGGAGTTGCCGTGGACCGACGACGTAAAGAGCCTCCAAAAACGCCGGAAAGCTCCCACTCTTGCGAAGCCACTCATCGAAGCGACGCTACCGTAAAAGGGCCCAACAACCTCAATGTTGTCATCGACGGCCACGACGCGTCGGCACTCATGGACAAAGAGAGCAAACCATTCCGTTTTAAGTGGGAGGATCTCTTGACCCCTCCTGAAAGTCACTACACCGTGGGATGGCCCGCAGATACCAACTGCCGGAGAGGACCTTATTACATCAGTTGGAAGGTGCACCGCCCGTGTCACGATTTACCGCGAAACCTGTCCGGTAAAGTGCGTCGTTCTTCAGGGCTGTACAAAGGATGTTATCCCCGTAATTTACTTTTTGTGCCAGCATAAGTGCGGTCAGCGACCTAGGAAAGAACAGGTTGACACTCCGACAACTTGTTTCGGCGCCGGAAGGGTCTACGGTTAAGGCAGCCGCTGTTAGAGTACTCGCCGACCATGTGAACCTGCCGTCGCGGTCAAGTGCTTTGATACCCGTCCAGTCTGATGAAGCTTCCTGCGTCGAAGTTCTGCTCGAGGGCAGCGTCCAGTTGCTTTTCTAAAGGGGAATCGGAGTAGCAAGAAGTGTAACAACACTTCAAGACGGACGTGCAAGACTCCTCGTTAGGAACTTCCGACAAGAGCCGCAGCACCTTCCCAAAGGTTCCGCTGTGGGCCACATCAGGGAACTCCGGGACTCAACCGGGATCACGGCAATGTCCGAAGACCCGTTATCATTTGAGCCCCAGAGAACGCCGCCCACGAAACTTGACATCGGTCAGAAACTTCCTTCTTGAGAGCGAGGACGACTGCTTGAACTTCTGGTCGAGTTCACTGAGTGCTTTGAGACCTCCTCAAGGGTGCGAGAAACGACAACAGGGAAGCACCTCATTGCTACCGACGACAACTCGGTCCCAATCCACCGCTCACCGTACAGTGTTTCCGTGAAAAAGAGGGAGGTCATTCAGGAACAACTTTAAGAAATACTTGACGACGACATCATCCAGCCGTCAAGCAGTCCATGTGCATCACCAGTCATGCTCGTTAAGAAGGACGGAACTTTCAAGTTCTGCGTGAACTATCGTCGACTGAACGCTGTGACTAAGGATGTCTACCCGCTTCCTCGCATCGACGACACGTTGCACCGACTTCGCCACTCCCGATGTTTTTCGTCGGTGGATTTAAAAGAGTGGATACTGGCAGATCGAGGACGATGAAACTGATCGCGAGAAGATGGCCTTTGTCGCGATGGATGGGCTGTAGGAATTTAAAGTGATGCCCTTTGGGCTATGCAAGGCGCAGGCGAACTTCCAGCGTGTAATGTACACCGTGCTAGCCTGTCTGAAATGGCAGACCAGCCTGGTCTACCTTGGCGACGTTGTGGTGTTCGCCAACAATTTCAACGAGCCCTTGCGACGACTCCGAGCCATGCTCCAAGATATCAAGAGCGTAGGTCTCAGCCTCAAGTCAACGAAATGACGATATGCTTACGACGAACTGAAGTTCTTGGGCCACGTTGTGAGCGGCGAAGGTGTTCGTCCTGACCCTGAAAAGACGTGCGCCGTAGGCGTATTTTCATCGCCGTCGGACAAGAAGGCTCTAAGAAGATTCCTGTGCCCTTGTGCCTACTATAGGCGTTTTGTCCGGGATTTCTCCAAGCTCTCTGCAACACTGACACACCTCACGAAGGGAAGGACGCCGTAAGATTCGAGTTGACAGAAGAACAACAGCGGACATTCCACAAACTGAAACGACGCCTTGAAACCTCTCCTGTCCTTGGCCATTTCGACCAGTTTTCAGAACGGAAATCCAGACCGACGCCAGTATAACCGAACTTGGCGCCGTAATGGCCCAAAGGCAAGAAGGCACATGCATAGCACCTCATCGCATACGCAAGTTGGACGCTGTCTAAGGCGGAGAGTAACTACTTAACGACAAAAAAGATGCCGTGCAGTCATTTGTGCGATAACAAAGTTCTACCGTATTTCTATGGAAGTTTTTTTTTTTTTTCCGCGTGGTAACAAACCCTGCCCTTTACTAGCCTTTCCGGCTTGCGTAGTGAATTTCATGAATCCTTTAAGTTGAAGTGTTCAGTTTAGTTACCCTGCATTTTGGATGAAAACATTCTGATAAGGTCATGCGCGTGGATACTGTAATAGGCACAATACATACGCCTTAGCGATGTCGTACTCGAGCAGCGCACGATCGGCGGCGCCGTCCGCGTCTGCTTCTCGGGACCTGTTAAGTGCGGCCGGCGGGTAGGAATAGGGGAAATGACATCCCATGAAAACTATGTACATGGCGGGTTTGCTCTGAGTCTACTGTTGGTGAACACTAAACATTGATGAGTTGCGCATTTAGAGTTGCAAATTAGTTTGCTCCGTTTTATGTGCGAGAGTTGACCTCTGCTCACACGTGACCAATAGTTTCTGTTTTGCTATTTAACAATTTTAACTGTTCGTAAAATGACCAATGTATGGCACTCAAATAAAAATCACCTTTTCCTTCTAGATTAAGTGCCAACGCCGACAATATTGCTGGATGCAAAGACAGTACTTACCTGATGGCCAATAACAAATACTCTCAAAATGAGCATACATTGTCGAACTGCAGCAAGAGGAATATCCAGAACAAATTACACATGTGAGATTCATGTTTACATTATTCTATTCTTCGGATTGCCTATCAAAAGACGTCGTTAATTGCCTTACGCCTGATGTATTCTATGCCAATTGTTAAGATAATGTCGGTAATTATTTCTAATATTGTGTATCACGAGTTTGGTTGTGCCCTTTCAATTTTCTTTTGTATCTACTCCTTCTGGGGCCCAAACGGGCCTGTAGTATAGTGAAATAAATATATTAAAAAGTTGGTCCTTTGTAAAAGTATAAAATTGCCACGCCCGTCTCGGAGCGAGTGCGCCCGCTGGCGGACTTGTCGTGTTTGCCTCCCACGCAAAGGACCGAGGTTCGATGCCTGGCCGCGGGTGAACCCTTTTTTGTTTTTTTCTGTAAATGTCACGTTCTCGTAAATTCGAGAACCCAGCTGCTGGTTCGAGGTCTGAATGCAAAAAGAAATGGAGGATAGTCATGCAACGGAGAAAATATGGCTTTCAAATGTTAAATTTCACACTCCCACATTTGCTAAATAGTTTTTGCATTGACAATATTGATTTTGATAGTCTAAGTTTCAAGGACTGGCGCTTATATTTTTGTGCGTGCTTTTATTTTCATTCTATGTTTTTCACTTGGGTGAACCTTGGTTTGTGCAAATGTCAACCGTAGATGTGCAACGGTTTCACTGTATACTTTGACGTCTAAGTATTTTTCTGCATGCTTGCTGCTGACGTGTAAGGGGCCCGAAGACCAGTCAAGCTGCCTACTGCAACCTTTTTTCCTTTTTCCTTATCTAGAGATGGGAGAGGGGGGGGGGGGGGGCATCACTAGATAAAATGGATTAGATGGATGGATTAGTGGCTTGCCCGGGTCGTCAGTGCACGTTTTATATTGGTGGCTTGGGCTACAAAACCACCGACAGTCGGTTGCGGACTAGGCCTCCGAAAATTTCACTCTTCACACTACACATGAGGGCGCGAAGTTTCTTCTCCTGGGCGGTCTCCGTATCGGTTCAGGCACCTAGACGTAGGACATCTTCAACAAAGCTTGTCACGCTTTCGTTGGGGCCTTGCGTCCTTGCTTGAAGAAGGTACTCCGCTCGCTGCCGACGGTGATGGTTGATGAGCGTCTGCTTCGATTAGGCGTCGCAAGACTCCCATGAAGTAGAGGAAGCTTCGTGGTTTTAAAACAAGTGCCTCGCAGTGCCTTCAATTGAGAAGCAGAAGTTCCGGAGGCGCTTTTCTGGTGTCCAGTTATTGTGTCGCGCAACTCGGTCGTATCTTTTGAGCCAGTCCTCAACGTCCTCGTGAATCTCGTCGTAAAACGGTGTCCATATCGGAGCCGCAAATTGGAGGTAACCGACAAAATGGCCAATTGATGCCTCCTGCTACTCGGTTCGCATTGTCAGCGTCTTCTTCGTATTCGGCTGCTTGGATAGTTGATTGAACTCCGGAGGCTGACCTTGGTTGTGGCGGCTGGCTTGGGTTTTGGGCTCGTTGACGGGGATTAGTCTTCCAGGATTTAAAAAAAAAAATCGAGCCCGACATCTTTTGAGGAGCACGCTTCACGGGCATTCAATGCGGTACCCCGCTCCTCCACCAGAATGTCATGAGAGAACAAAAGATGGAGCGGCGAAGAACTAAAGGAAATAAAGCTTAATGGCGAACTTGTGCCACTACAAATAAAAGATGAATAACTGAGAATAATAACAGGGCGTCGTGGGCGTTGGCCCCGGCAAGCATGCTGGCTCGAGCGCTGCCGAAAGACTGACTTCGGCTCGTCACGCGGAGTCCCTTATGTATACTCGTGTGCTTCTGGAACAAACGGCGTAGAAGGTTTGGCGTATAACATTCGTACCTCGAACCAGCAACAGGGTCCTTGAATTTGCCAGAACGCGACATTCACAGAAACAACAAGCGGGGTGCATCCTCGGCCCTTTGCGTGGAAGAGAAGCACGATAACCATTCGGTCACGGGCGCGCTTGATCGGAGACGCGCGTGGCATCATTAGTGCTTCGAACGTGACAACAAACGGCTAAATTAAGAGAGGAGTGGAAATTTTTACACGAACATAAGACTTCATTTAAAAGCAGATGCTTCTTTGAAAGAAATTGACAACATAATGGGGACTTTTCTATAGACCTTATAGATTGCGGGTCGCTTAGGCGTATGCTCAATTCTTGGTTAAAGTAATGGCACGATCTCACGCTAACAAAGCAAAACTCTTGACTACGATCTACGAAAAGTCCTTATAAAGGTCTGAAATAACTGGAAACGAGGACGGTACGACAAAAAATTATATTTTGATATTGTCGAAAAATGGCAAAGTCCTACCCCGATAGTTTAGCCGAGGAGACAAAAAACAACTATACTCCGTTTCACCTTGTTGTACCGCAGCGAAGGCTACAGCGCGAGCTGATAGCGTTGGCAGCTGCCCTTAATGCACGAGAGCTTGTGCCGCCAAGATATGCCCCTGAGCAAGGAGCTCGCGTTCGTAGCCTTCCATGCGGTACACCATAAAGCCTGGTTCAGACAGTTGCGTTTGACTGCGTTTGACTGCGTTGCGGCAGCGAGAAACCAGGGCATCCCTGCTGCTTATATCGCGTGCATGAGAGATTCCTTGAATTGGATTCCACGCTTCATACGAAGCACAGATGTACCGGTGACTCGCTTTCGGTTCTCGCCGCAACGCACTCAAACGCACTCAAACGCAAGTGTCTGAACCGGCCTTAAGGTGAAATAAAGTATAGCGCTAGTTTGCTATGGAGATTCTTGGCGTTTTTAACATCGCGGACACGAAGCTCGTGTCTTGCGCTTTTACGAGCCGTAAGATCCTCTTTTCAATTTCTTGACCTACGAGCCTTTGAGTGCAGCCTGATCTGCAGATATGACCCCATTCCTTTACCGAAGGACGTTGCTGAGCAATTGGAAATAGAAATATAGTTCAAGTTCGCTAGGAACAAAACTAGTGGAACTGTACAAGAGCTTTAGTGTTCGTGTTGTCAATGAACACGTACTGGATTCTTCTGCTCCACCTCTGTTGAACTGTTTGTCACAAAAGTTGAGACGTTCATAGGTGAATTCTCGAGATTGGAAGGTTTGAGGCGCAGCGGGCGTAGCGCGCCCCACAATATGTTGCGGATTATTGTTTCGTGCAACTTCAGACTTTTAAGACAAGCAGAAACTGGGCTCACCAAGCAGGGGGCGCCTACACTTTAGGTGTTAGGTGCTTGGTGAGTGGCGTCACCACGCACCCCAGCTACGTGGGCACCCATACCTATAGGCAGGGCGCACCGGCTTTGGTAGGCGTTTGGTGTGTGGCGTCATGACGAACCCCAAGTCATGTGGGTCCACCCACCAACGCCTGGTTGTGGGTGGCTTAACTCGTGTCCGGGAAAAGGGGATCCTGGTGGTTGGGCTGAGCCGGGGGTTTGTTTGGAACCTTCGGTCCCCCTGGGCGAGGAAATATACAGCTTCGGCCCCTGGTTCTCGTAAACGGGTGTCCTGGCTTGGCCCGACCAGGACGATTCAGTCAGTCGCCATTCTGCACCTATCATATCTTTGACTTTCTTCTCCGTCTATTGTTCATTCTTTTTTCAACTTCTTTGGCGGCAAGGGCTAACCTCGGGTGGTGACGGATTGCTCTCTAGACCCACACTCGGTAATAGTTTTGTGGTAGGACTGGTAACGTAATTGTGCCGGCCAAGCCATTCTTGTTATGACACATTACATATCCCCTTGTTGGCCTCGATGGTGGGCGGTGCGCCACAGATTCCGAACACCTTTTGCCCTCTTATGGCTGCCTCCTTTTCAAAACCCAACATGGTGCGTTCCCCTATAAGGGGTTTCCCTGTCCTTACTTTAAAAAAACAAAACAAAAAAACCTCTAAAGCACCAACGTTTCCAAGATTCTTTGTCCTTCAAACCTAGATAAAGAAAAGCAACTGACTAAGCTCTCGGCGTTGCTTGAGTCTAAATGCCTTGATATCATTATTGGCAAAGCTGTCAAGTCAAAAAATCTTTATAGTAATCAGCTCATAAAAGTCGGAACGGAAGTTCGAAGCAGAACATTTCTAAAACAAATATGTCTAGGCAAACACAAGGTAAGGGTCAGCCCACATTGGACATTGAATAATATCTGAGGTGTTATCTCTGACACTGATCTCACAGTTTGCAGCGAGGATGAAACCCTGGCTGGACTCCAGAAACAGGCAGTGGTGGTCGTCAAGCGAATCAACATCCGTAGAGATGGGCTAAAGCAGCCAACCAAGCATCTCATCTTGACTTTTCAGCTGTATACTCCTCCTACGACTGTTAAAGCTGCTTACCTACACTGCAAAGTTCGACTCTTTATGCCCAATTCACAAGGATGCTTCCTATGTCAGCGATTCGGGCATAGCTCGCACTACTGTCGGTGCTGTGAAACCTGCGCGAAGTGTGGCAGTATTGATCAAGTTGCTTACATTTGTAAGAATACCCTCGGATATGTCAATTGCCAAGGCAACCATGCAGCTTATGCTAGAACTTGTCCGCAAAGAAAAAAGGGGAAAACATCTTAACCCTTAAAGCACCAAAAAGTTTTACTTGCCAGGAGGCAAAACTATAGTTTTCCTTTCGAACATCCTAAAGCATTTCGAACTGCTTCGCAAAGATCAGCAGCATCCATGCCGTCCGTCTTGATGATCCGCTGCAGATTTAAAACTTCCGGTTTTATGCTCGGAGGTGCCCTTAAGGACGCCACTAGAGGCTGGTGCTGTCCATACAGTAATTAACCGATTAATAGATATTTGTTTTGTATGTAGTTTATACCTGTGAGCTATCAACTTAAAGACCTTTGTGAACAACTACCTCCTCCTTTTATGCTCGTGGGCGATTTTAATGCTCATAACCCTCTCAAGGGGAGTGGACGAAGGAATCCGCGAGGAGCACTTATTGAACGTTATTTTACTTTCAACAGGTTTGTGTTTGCTCAGCTCGAAAAGGTTAGACACTTTTCCTCAGCAACACATACATTCACATCAATGGACCTTTCACTTGTTCATCCGACGTTACTTCCACTGTTGTCATGGAGAGTCATCCCTAATCCTTACGGTAGCGATAATATTACAAAAATGTTAGACTTCAACAATCATCCTGTCACACTTCCAACTCCGGCACCGCGGTGGAAGTTTGACCAAACCAACTGAGCTCTTTCTAAGCAAAATCTGTTTTAGATATTGTATATCTCCATAAACTGTCTGTTGAAGAGGCAGTAGGTCATAGAAGGAAGCACATATTGGAAGCTGCTATGCTAGCGATACCCATGCCATCCACTCACCTTCCCAAAAGACTAAAGTCATAATGGAATGAAGACTGTCGAGAAGCTAAAAAGAAACAAAACGAACCATGGGCATTTTTAGGCGCTACTACTCTACACCGAGCAACCTTATTACGTTCAAGAAAAGGATAAATTCTGCACGATCCGTTCGCAGACTGTCTAAAAGGCATTCCTGGGAAAAGTATTCATCGTCTATAAATAGTCAGGCAACACCAAGGAAAGTATGTATCGAGTTCACAAAATAAATGGCTATTATCGTGCTTTTTCTATTTCTCCTTTGACAAAAAATGGGATATGTTCTGAAAGCCTTGAAGAACAGGCAGACAGTCTTGGCCACCATTGCGAGTTTGTTTCCAGCTCAAGGAACCACACGCCGACAGTCCTTCGACACAAAACACAGGTAGAAAAAAGGTATGTCAATAGTTAGAGTGGTTATCAAGACCCATATAATGCCCCACTCACATTGCATGAACTTGAAATGGTTATTCATTCACCTAAGCAGATTGCACCCGGCCCAGATAGATACATTATACTTCACTACCTTCATCCAGCTACTGTTCAACTCATTTTGTGCCTTTTCAATAGAATCTGGTCTGAAAGCCAATTTCTAATTTCTTAGAAGGTGGGCTTTGTAGTTCTTTTGCTGAAACCGAGAGAGGACCTTTCTGGTGCTTCTAGTGATAGGCCTATTGTATTGACCAGCTGTCTATCACAAACTCTGGAAAGAATAATTAACAGAAGGATTATGCATTATTTTGAAGCTAGCCAATCTTTATACAGGTATCAGTGCTGCTTTGGGTCGCAAAAATCGACAGTGGACCACCTGGTTCCCTTTGAGACAGTCTTGAGAGAGGCGTTTGTCAACAAGCAGCACAGTCTTTCAGTGTTTCTTTTTTTATCTGGAGAAGGCTTATAATACCGCCTGGCGATTTGGAGTCCTGCAAGATCTGATCGACATTGGTATTTTGTGGGGGCATCTTCGGCGCCATTAAAGGCTACCTAAAGTGCCGTTCCTCTTGTGTGAAACTGGGAACAACTTTCTCTAAAGAATTTTTACGGAAAAACGAAGTTCCTAAGGGGGGTGTGCTTATTATCTCTATTTTTATTACAAAAATAAACTTCACTGCATAAGTAATACCTTCTTCAGTTCAATACCCTATCTACGTTCACGACCTTCAAGTTTCAGGATCATCATGCAATCACTCCACTTGTGAAAGAAGAGTCCAAGTTGTAATCAATAATTTTGACGAGCTGGGTCGATACCACGGTTTCAGGGTTTTCAAAGAAAAAAAAAACAGTTTTGTATGCTTTTTCTCGCCTGCGAGGAATTTTTCAGAAACCTTCACTAAACATTTATGGACTACTCGTAGCATTGAAGAGTGAAAATGCGTTTTCAGGTCTTCTGTTCGGTTCAAAATTAGCTTTTGTTTCTCACATTAAGCAATTGAAGTTAAAATGCACAAAATCACTTAACATTTTAGAAGTATTGTCTCATTAATCGTGGGGTTCTGGTAGACTTTCTTTTGCACATTTATCGCTCAGTGGTTCGTTCCCATCTATGTTATGGCTAGCTTTGTGTATGGGTCAGCTCAAGCATCAGTAGATGATGTTAGATGCTATTGATAATCAGGGGCTGCGGCTGTCTATCAGTGCTTTTGCACTTCCCCGTTTCCCAGCTTTATGTGGAGGCCAATGAGCTCTTTCTTGAGTAAAGACTATTTTGCTTTAGGATTTGTGTATTCACTCTGAGTAAGATATTCATCTTCATCCTGCATATGACTGTAATAAACATTAAGTTTCAAAGGACTTTCAGAAATAAAAGAAGCTTTGTTCCTCCATTTGCCTTGTTAAATACTACGGAAGCAGAACTCTTTGATCTTGAGCCCACGCCTTACGCGACGCAGCACAGAAGCGCTGTAGCTCCTTGGGATTACTTCCTCATTCATTGTGACTTTACGCAAACCAAATACAGTAAGAATTACACACTCCAGACGACGTGCTGAGACACGCATTTTTTGAACTACAGAGTCAGTATCAATACCACACCAGCCTTTACAAAGATAGTACTAAAACTGAATGCTTTGTAAGCTGTGCTATGTTCGAATCTTTTTTTTTTTTTTTGCGATGTAAACAAGACTGAATTCTTCTGCCACAATTTTAATGGCAGAGTTGCATGCTGTACTTCTTTCTGTTGAATATGTCATTAAGAAGAAGTTTCGTAGTGCGTAGTACACGCATACTCTCTAAGCTCATTAAAAGCAC
>JABSTQ010008919.1:0-62584 GCA_013358835.2 Ixodes persulcatus
TACTGTGGGCCGTTCACTGTAGCGGAGAATAGCGGGTACGTTGGAGTTGTCATTATGACCAGCAGGTGAAGCACTAACAAATAACACTTCAGGTGCACAATCTGTGGAGAAAACGCATTTGGACACAGAAACTGAAGTGCAAAAGAACTATGAATGATCTAAGATATGATTTGGTTTGTTTAGCAGGAATTCATAATGCTTTTTTGCATGCCACTTAATGCACCGCCAGTGCAAGAATTTGTGTTTCCCCCCGGGGTCCTTTTTTAAACTTTTATATTGTCCTAAGTGGTCGAACACCCTCCGCAACTAAATCCTGGCTGCGCCACTGGCTACAGACAACACAGTGCTGATGTTGAGACTAGATCAACATAAATGAATGTGTTGTCAACATAATTACAATCCTGCGGTTGTGAGCAAAGTGCGACGAGAGAGAGAGAGAGAGAAAACTTCATTGACTGAGGAAATAGGTCAAGGAGAATAGAGGTCATGGTGGTGGTGCTGGGCGAGGGGCCGAAGGCCCGTCCCCTCCTGGACGTCTTCTCCTTTGTTTAGGTTGGTGTTCCCGTGGTGGCGGTCGGCCGAGGCTTCCCGGCGAGGTAGAGGGGCTTAGAGCGATAAACTGGTATCCCGTTCACCAGGCAAAAGTGACCCTCAGCGAAGGTAGATAAAAAGCGTTGCGAGTGATGGCACGCTAGGGTGCCACTTCATGCCAGCATTAAATGGTTGGGTCTCCCTGACGCCAGCAGAGGCTTGTGTACCTTTATTCTGGTTGCGTCTTGCGGACGCTACAGCACCCCCTAACCGAAAGAAACGGGCCTATACCATCTCACGTTGAATATACCACCGGCCAGCAACCTTTTACCGGATCGGTCTATAAAGCTGCGACCTTGTGGCCTGGAAAACTATCCTACTGATTTTGTGATTTCTATGTCTGAATAGAATGTCAGATTCTCCAATACAGGACAGTCTCGGTGGACATATTGCTTCAGTTCATGTGGGGCCAAGGAGGATAAAAAGACTTTCTATCCTCCTTGCCCTCCTTGCCCCCACCCCCTGGCTGCCATCAGATTGATCTCACCGCTGAACACGTGATCGTACCAAATCCTGAGGCTTTTACGCAAAACTAAGCCGAGATTTGTATTATGATCGCTGTAAAAAAACATGATAAACTATTTTTCAATACTGTGAGCCTCAGAGATCAGCGTCTAGCTCTGATAAAAGCCCAAACTATAGCACTGTGGCTGATGGCATCTAGCTGAGCCGTTGCGAAGCTGCCCCTGTTTTTGTCGTAAAAGCACATTTTGGAGTTAAAACAAACGAAGCATAGCTTATCTCGTCGGTACTGTTATTAAATATTAATAAGCAATTATCTGTGCGCGGTACTTCGTTAAAATCTAGACATAAAACTCGAAGGTCACGTGTCTAGTGGTCAAAAATGTGCAACATGGCGGCCGCCGGGTGGGGGTCACTTTCAGCTGCCAGTTCGCTCTAAGCCCCTCTCTACCTTGTTGGCAAAGTGCCAGGATTGAAGACAAAACATACAGGACAGCACAGATGCAAGAAGCCCCACCGTTATATGTTGTTATGCACATTTTGTTTTGTTTCGGGGTCTTAGCGTGTTCATTACAAGTGATGGGACGAATCACCGGAGATTCGGATTCGGACAGATTCTGAAATTTCCAAACTTCCCGCGACGAATATTCGACAGATTCAGAGATTCGGCAGATTCGTCGCTGGTTGCGGAGGGCAGCGTGAACCTTGTCGTAAACCTCGTGAATGTGGTCATTTGTGGTTTTTTTTTTTTAGGTACTGTTACTGCATATAACCCAGATTTCGTCTTGTTTATTTCAACGCATGGCATGTACTGCACTGTCATTCTAAACCATGGCACGCACCCACAGGTCCAGCTGAGCTGATTGTTGTGGTTGACGTAGGCCTAACCAATGCACAGTCTCGGTTTCTGTGCGGTTTCGCGGTGATCAGTAAAATGTAGCCAAATGCTCTGCATTTTACATAATGTGGCGCAACGCACAATAAATATATTCAGGCAAGGAAATGATTCGCCTCCTTTTTTAGAGCTGCGTGTGTGTGTACTTGTAAGGCACGAGAGCGAGATGAATGTTGCTCGTACCAACTCTGACCGCGTACCGGCACCGCTGGCATGTCCGTTCTCGGCAGCAAGTCGGTCGTGAAAAGTTATATTTCATGAAAAAGAAACACAACACAGGGGTGTCCAACTCAACTTTATTGTTCGGAAACAAACACTGTAACTAAATCGGATATCATTAACCAGAAAGGTAGAAATGTAGTACGGCGCAAGGAGTTTTAGATTGTTTCCCGTGTTCCGATAACAAACCTCAGTGGACACACATTGGAGATAATCGAATTGAACGTACTCACTTTTGTGGTGTGTGCCACTATGACCGTAATTATGGGCACGAAATCTATCGGTATAAAACAGCACGTATGGCATCGATCTCTTGCGGCGATGGAAACATGCGCTTGTATTTCCACGTGCACCAAGCATGCCTATTTTAGTTGTAATCCGGAACCGAAACCAATTTTCCCGTGATGTCTGGCTACCATTTTCGACAAACATTAAAACAATATAAACAAAGCGGAACATTTCATTTATTACTATGTTATTATATTACAACATTATTTTGTGCACTTCGTAGAATTTAGTGAATTATACTATAACAAAAAGTTGGAAACATTCACCAATGTGATCTGGCAACCATGGCAACGCTCCGAATTTTTCCTAACTTTTCCGAATCGCTTGAGATTCGGCTACTCTTCCGAATCTTTCCGAATCTTCAGATTCGGCTCCGAATCTCGATTCGGATAAAGATTCGTCCCATCACTAATTACAATAAGTATAACCTTCATACTTCATTCCTGTCTTTACATTTTGTTCATTTGTCTTCTTGTGTTTCAGAACACCTTCTGCAACAGTTCGTGGCTAGTGCCGCAAGCCTGTATGGTGATTCATTTATGCGTTTTAACGTCCACCAACTGCTACATCTTGGGAAGGCGGCACGGCAGATGGGCCCGCTGTGGGCACATTCAGCCTTTGTGTTTGAATCCGGCAATGGGAGCCTCCTCAACCTTGTGACCGCAGCGAAAGGAGTACCACTACAAATTGTTGAGAGGGCATTAATGGCTCAACAAGTGCATGCGATCGTAAATGCTGACAAGCTGCCGCAGAAACTTACGGAAATCGCCAAGCGACTTCTAGGGGAAAAAAGAGTCCAGAAGAGCACTTATGTTAGGGAGGTGTGTCTTCTTGGCACGGGCAAAGCTGTCGTTTTCACGTTGGCGGAGCAAGAGTGTTTTGTAAACATGTTCGGACAATCATCGGGGACTGGCCAAGAGTATCTAAGAATGATATGCAAAGGTAATGTGTATCACAGTGTAAACTATGTGAGAGCTGTCAAATCTGACACAACAGTATTTTCTACAACAGAAGGCCTTTACTTTATTATTAACAAAATTGTCACCCTAACTATTGCAGACGAAGAGAAATGTGTCCTGTTATGCACAAAAGTAGTGCCCATTGAATCAACTCAGTTTCCTGGCCACATTAAAGAGTGCTTTGTGTCACAGCTTCTGACACCTTCTGTGATTGATCCAGATGACATTGAGGGCTGCTGCCTGTTTATGGACTTCAGCTTTGAGGATTGCATGTACATTGCAGACCTCCCGAATTACATTGAAAGGGACTAATGATGTCTTCGAAACTTTCGAAAGGGGCAACAAGTTTAAACTCATATTTACCAGGACCCACTAGTGACTTCTAGATCTCTACTCGGCGGTTCACCTCTACTCCTGAGAGGACGAGGAGACGGGAGGAGAGACTTCTTCACCCACAGCGTTGTTTAAACAGGACTGTGGAAAACAACACCCTGGGTTTAGAAGTATTTATTCCTTCTTTCTGCTGCCCTCACAGCAGTCGAGGCAAACCATAAGTCGAGCTAGCTAACTCAGCGGTGAACCTGGAGGATAGCAGTGCAACCTGTTGGCCTTTTTCAGCTTCTGTAGACCATCTTTGTGCTTCTTAACGAAAGTTTAATTGTTTTGGGCAACTGTAAAGCTGGGTAAACTGAAGCATTTCTTTTTGTGTCGGAAAGCAAAGCAAACTTGTGAGCGTTTCGTTACACAGCCTGAGATTGACAACTGGTTTTGAGATTTGGTGACACTGGTTCATGCTGTAGATTAGAAATTTAGCCAGTGCTGTGTGGCTGCTAGTCTGGGGTATTTAACATGCGTCACACAGCTACCAGTGATATCAAGAGCATGTGCCAGTACAATGCTCATGTAGATCGAAATGGGCCACGATCGTTGGAGTTTGTGGGTGACAGCATTTGCTTGGAAAGAATGATGCAGAAAGGAAGGACAAACCAGAAACATCCTCTCTGAGTTTTTGACATGACCTCTTTGACCCTCTCTATTCTTTACCTACACTTATATAGTTCTTGATTTTAACAGTTGTGCTATAATTCAACCTTTTTGTCAATAAAAATGTTTTTTGGTGGATGCTTTGCAACAGGATTCTCTATTTACCTGAAATGAAGAGCGTGCTGGTAAGGATAATATAAATGAAGGGAGAAACAAAACACAAGGACGGACAAGACGATTTCCCTACTGGCAGCAGACGTTTGATGACAACTCCGACGACCTTTCTTTCCATCATTTATATTCGGATTGTCTTACTTTCAGCATTCAGTGCACATTAAACTTGCAAATTTTGAAGCCCACAATTACTTTGTGCATATAAACATCTCACCGGGTGCCTTCCGTAATGATGATCTCGCACACAAATAGAACGAAAAAGCTATCTTGTGAAAATCTCATATGAAAACAGCTCACCGTAAAATGCTATCGGAGATAGTTAACTGCAGAACTATACGATGCACTCAGGGGCGGATGCAGGAATTTCCTGAGGGGGGGGGGGATGTCAGGTGTTGGTCAGCGTACCATTTGTTTAGGAACCCCCTCCCCCTCTCCCTCGTTTCACGCCCTAAATTTTACACATGCAGAAATCAAGAGGGGGGTCAGGACATCCGGACCCCCCCTCTAAATCCGCCCCTGGATACACTACGAAGTTTGGCAGCATTCTGATGAAGCTCGTCTGAACTTGGGGGTGTATTCACTTTTGTGCATCCAAAGCACATGTGCATAGTTGCGATAAACATTTGTGTGCAAAGCTTTTGTCAGACTGTCCAGCATTGGTTGAAATAGATGTCTGCATACTTATGAATTAAGGGTGAAAAGCATGTTCAGTGGTATCTCAATTTTCGGTTCTTTTCCTGTGTCTGTTTGGGGGATCGACGACACATTTATTTTGATATATATTGCCGCTTAATTAAGCAGATAATGTCCGATATAGTTAGCTGAAAAATAAAAATATGCAGTCTGACCTCCAGGTCAAGTCATGCGTACACGACTGTAACATTAGCACTTTGTCAAAATTCATGATGCTACTAATCACCAAGCTTCATGGGCGTACCAACCAAGGGGGGGGGGGGGGGGGGGGGCCATGGGGCGCTTGCCCCACCAGTTCTCAGAGTGGGGGTGGGGGGGGGGGAGGGCAAGGTATGTGTTTTGCCCGCCACTGAAACAGCCGCCACTGCAGAGGGCCAACACTGGCCGGCGGCGCCCAAGGGAAGGTGCACCGCCCCCCCCCCCCCCCCAACCCTGCGGGCGGCGGCGGCGGCGGCGGGGGGGGGGGGGGGGTATATGGTTTGCCTCCTTACTCAAAAACAAGTTGGTACGCCACTGCCAAGCTTTACTAATTTTGTTGTATATGTACTGTCGTACATCGACACGTACCTATTTATTGCACATACGATTGTCCTTCGAAGCCAGCGGTGTTCGCAGCCTCGCCCGTGTAGCCGGGAGGCGAGCGCAGCCGTGTGCTGGTGTGGTTCCCGCCGGCAGCAACAATTCACGCCTTGGCCGATCCTGGCAACTCAGCCCACCAGCAGGAAGAAGAATGAGCGTTGTGTTCGTTGATAACCACGATCACCAGGACTACTCACCCTACACGTCGGGCCGGGCAGAAGGAAGCGACATAGGCACTACCTCGGACTACTCGGACCGCTAGCCTCGGATGCAGCCGCCTAGCGAGACGCGGCTTATTAGCCGCTTAGTGGCGTCGTGGTTGGCACGGCGATATGCGATATCGCCGAGCCGAAGACGGAGCCACGAAAAAAGCCGAGTCGACCGAGTACGAGCCACGAGTACGGCCCACGGTATGAGATGGCCCGTTCGCCGCTGCCGACCGGTGATGCGGTTTCGGATTGATGTCACGATCGGTTTGTTGCCGTGCCGTGCATGTTGGCTTTGCTGTGCGGTACGGCTGGTGCGGCTGTCGGGTACTTGTGATGCACATTATTCGAGACAGTCGCCCCAAGACGTCGCCGTGAAGAGTTGACCGAGGAATTCGTGTGAGCACGCCAGTTCCGTTACGACATGTATGGTATATGTAACGATACCGGCGGCGGTGGTAAATGATGGACGTTTTGGTGGAAGATGGCGGTCGCCTTTCTGCATGTATGACTTGGTTATACCGGTGGTCTTGAGGTATAAGCGTTGTGGTGGAAAGATATCGGTCGCCTACGTCATCAGACGCAAAATCATACCAGCCGCACCGAATCATATCGGCAAGCAAACTGGCTGCCAGTATAGAAAGACGCGGAGCGATAGTGGTGCCGGTATCTCCAGTTATGCAGAACGCCAAACCAAACTAGCTGCATGCACAATAACATGGAATTATGGTGGCGTCATACCAGAACTGTACAAGCCGCAGGTATGTTTCTTGTACGTTTTTCCAATAGGGTACCCACCTTACTCATAGCTACCTCTTGCGTAGGGAGAGTGAACCGACCTGTGACTTTTGTTCTGAACCATTAAGTATACTTCACATTTTGATAGTTTGCCCACACTTTGAAGAGAACCGTCGAACTTGTTTCTCTATATTCTATCGGGAACATGTACCATTTCACTTGGCTCTTTTACTGGGTGACGAGCCTCTTGTCCCATTCTCACAAGTTTTTAATTTTTTGGAAGAAAGTAATATTTTGCGGAAGTTATAAGTCTAGTTCCTAGTAAGGTCCGCTTTGAGGCTTTAGTAAGTCTTTAAACAATGTAGGTATCCTTTACACAATGTTTCTGGCGCACTATAGCCCCGATGCTGCTGCGCCAAAAAACCCCAAAACCAAAACCAAACCACCGGAGCGCGTGCCGCTCCGTACATCCTGCGCCGCCTGTCAGCGATCGGGGGAACCCTCGGCGCATGCGTGGTTCAAGTTGAGGGTGCGAGGCTGCGTGTCCTACTGTTAGGTGCTCAGCTCCCGGCTGGCGCACCTGTGCTTCTCCGCGGCGCCGCTGAGGCTTCTCTAAGCCGCCGCCGCTGGGGTTCAAGCTCCTGGTTGCCATCGCCGCGCGCTCGCCGAGCACGGCGGCTCCGGCGGGGCGTCCGAGTGTCGGCTCCTCGCTGCCGCTCGCTCGGCGAGCGCGACGACTCCTTCTGCGCTGGCCAAGCGCGCTCGTGAAGTTTTGCCTTGCGTTGTGCAAAGCTGTCGCATTACAAAAATAGAAAGTAAATGGGAAGTTGATTCGTGCATGAAGAGCACGTTACCTTACATCAGCGCCAGACTCTTTAGCGGAGATTAACGGCGGTCCTGGTAAGACACGGCATCCGCGCTCACCATGGCAACAAGGGAAACGTGTGCACGAAATGAAACGCACAAATATAAGCTGGAGGACCAGTTGGTTATACATTAAAACACTGTTGTGCAAAGGACAAGGAGAGGAAAGAGACAGGACAGAAAGAAAGTTGTGAGGAGCGCTCTTTCTGACATGTCTATTCCTCTCTTTGTCCTTTGCCCTACAGTGCTTTAAAGAAATAAAACGGTTTATTGTAAAATAAGCAAAAAGAAAGTTGGTGCAAGCGGGCACCCAAATATGATCAAGAGCATGGAGGCGAAAGCCTGGCGAACTCATTTTATTTTCTGTTCACGTGCATTTGGGCTTGATAAAACTGATGGCACACCTTCCATCAACAAAAATATTACAGAAACAAAGCAGTAGAAAGGACCCCACTCCCTGATCTAATATTTCGTCATATCGCCTCTTGCGGCAACAACGTCCGCCATGCGGCGAGGCAAACTCTCGAACAATCTTTCGGCGAGGTCCGACTCCCGCAGGCGCTCCCACTCGGCCTCCACCGTTGCCCACATGTCGTCGACGGAGCCCCTGTGTAACGGCCGGTGCGACAGGGCTCGCTTCATGGCCCCCCAGACGTTCTCAATCGGATTCATATCCGCTCCCTGGGGGGGGGGGGGGGGGCACGCCAGAACCATGACGCCCCTGTCTTCCAGGTATCGCGTCCCTGCAGCTGCCATGTGCACCGGGCTCCGGTCCTGCCGGAAGTAGAAAAACCCATCTCCGAACGGCCCGTCCAGGGCATAGGGCAGCAGGACCGTGTCGATGAGCCCGGAGTAGGCCTCCGCAGTGAAGCGCCCGTCCAGCCGCACAAGGGGGCCCAGTCCGTCCTTCGACATTTCGCTCCACACGCTGACAGCGCACCGGCCGTTGCTTGCGACGCGCTGCATGTGAGGCGCCTCGAACCTGGGCAGAATCTCAAATGACACGTTAGCAGTGTATGGCCATTTCTGTCATCCTACATTATCAAAATATTCGAGATGCTATTCGGTTAATCATAACTTCAAACGATCAGAGAAGAGCGCGAAAGAACAAGTATGCCAGACGAGAGCTACCTGGTGATGGGAGATTAAACGCAAAGGAGAAGGGCGACAACGAAATTGATAAAGTTGTAAAACGAATTACGGATATAAAGACATCACGAATAGTTGGGCCAAGTTAGAGCCAAATTAAAAAGTCTTCAGATCTCCACTACCGTGAAACCCGGGGAGTGGCGAAGAATGCGGTGATGCACCGGTGTTTCCCACCACATCAACCGCTGGTAATGGGCAACGAGAGACAGAAGACTGGATTTTGTTTCAACTATACACTAATGTCCATTTATTTTTAAAATCAGCCATCGCGTAGCTAATCCCAGTTCCTATGTATAATGTATCTTTTTCTTTTTTTTCCCTTCGGTTCTTTTTCCTCCTCCTCCCCATGCTCTTCGTACGATTTCTGCGCTTCCAAGTCTTACGTGGTGTCAAGTTTCGGATTCCTTTTTCCCTTCATTATTAACGCTTTATGGTCTGTGAAATGCCAATGATTCTTAAACTGGGTCTAATCTTAGTTAGCAAAGACCAGGTCGATGCAGGGCGTTCAGCTTTGGGTCAGCTTGCCTGCGCTGCCGAGCGGCCGCTGCATCCTAGGCGCGTAGAGCAATGCTCAGTAGACCTTGCATAACAATTTACAAGCAAGGGTCTTAACTCGTGCAGTCCGTCCTCCATATTCGCTGGCGCTGGTCCCATCTCGTCGTGATTGTAGACTCGTCCGAAAAGAGGACCATACGCCAGTCGTCCACCGTCCACGACACGTGCTCTTCGGCGAAAGCAAGCCTCTTTGATTTGTTGATCGCGGAGAGTAGGGGCTTTCGCACCGGAACCCGGCTGTGGAGGCCGCCTTCATGCAGCCGCCGCCGCACAACGTAGGGACTGGCCGCCAAGTTTAATTCGTCTCGAATTTCCTTGGCGGTCAGCGTCGGGTCCCTCTTTGACGCTGCGACGATCAGGCTGTCTTCCTCCGACGTCGTCGCCCTGGGTCGGTGCCCCCTTGGCAAATTTTCAATACAACCAGCATAGCGATACGCGTTTAGTATTCGGTCGACTGAAGAATAGGAGCGTCGCGTCGCTCAGCTATATCCCTCTGTGTCACGCCCTACTCACAGAGGGTAATGATTCTTTGCCGTTCGAGAAGAGAAATCCCTGGCATTGCTAATGCAGAATGATCATGTCACTAAAGATTTCGTTGCCTTTTTATAACAACCCCGGAAAGCAATAAAAGCTGCTAACTCAGCTTGACTATAATATATGACAACTTTCTGTGGTAGTGCAGTCGGAGCTGCGGGAGGCCGGAGCCAATCGGTCGCCGGCGCAGAGTGCAGTCATTGCCCGCTCTCAGAACGTAGCCAATGACTGTGCTCCGTGACGGTCCCCAATTGGCCCCGGCCATCCGCAGCTCCGACTGCATTGCCATAGAAAGGTTTTCTTGAGTATAGTCAAGCTGAGTCATCATCTTCTATTCCTTGCCTCCTCCCATCGTGTCTGACTTCAATCAAGCTGTCATGCATGCGGCATGCATGACGCAGCAGATTCAGCGCCGTCGCCGACGGGTTACCGGGTTGCGTGAGTGTTATATTTTTGAAATCCGTGGTTTGCGCTGCTTTTCGCGTCGAGGAAAGGCGACGGAAGGAAGAATCGACGAGACGGGAAGTTCTGGGCTGGAGCTGGTTCAAACAACACTTAGAGCTCGAATAAAGCGCTTTCCCCCCAAAGGCTGGCTCCCTGCCTTCCCGGGTCCCACGGCGCCCAAACCACAAGTCGTGACTGAAGCGTTTGTTATTAGTCTTTTGCAATGTTTGATTGCAAACGCTGTCCGACCTGATTCATAGTGTTCCAGCTCCTACGGGACGTAGTGCCGCTGACATAAAAAAAAAGAAAGAAAGAAAAGGAAAGCACACCGCGCCGTGGCTGCTCCAGTCTGACGAATCTCTTCACTTTGCGCTGTGTCTCGCTATGGAAAGTGCTTGCGGTGGAGGTATCGTCAGTTCCTGTGTTCTCGACATCGAGGAACTGCGTTCGCGAGATGACTTCCATGCTCGTGAACAGAAAATAAAATGATTTCGTCAGGCTTTCGCCTCCAGTGCTCTTGATCATATTTGGTGCCCGCTTGCACCAACTTTCTTTTTGCTTATTTTACAATAAACCGTTTTATTTCTTTAGAGCACTGTAGGGCAAAGGACAAAGAGAAGAAATAGATATGACAGAAAGAGTGCTACACACAACTTTCTTTCTTTCCTGTCTATTTCCTATCCTTGTCCTTTGCACAACAGTGTTTTAATGTATAACCAACTGGCCCACCACCTTATATTGGTGCGTTTCATTTCGTGCACACGTTTCCCTTGTTGCCATGATGGGCGCGTATGCCGTGTCTTACCAGGACGGCCGTTAATTTCCGCTAAAATCTGGCGCTAATGTAATTTAACGTGCTCTTCATGCACGAATCAACTTCCCATTTACTTTATATTCTTGTAATGCAAAAGCTTTGCACAACGCAAGGCAAGAACTTCACGAGCGCGCTTGGCCAGCGCAGAAGGAGCCGTCGCGCTCGCCGAGCGAGCGGCAGCGAGGAGCCGACATTCGGACGCCCCGCCGGAGCCGCCGTACTCGGCGAGCGCGCGGCGATGGCAGCCAGGAGCTTGAACCCCAGCGGCGGCGGTTTAGAGCACCCTCAGCGGCGCCGCGGAGAAGCACAGGTGCGCCAGCTCGGAGCTGAGCACCTAACAGTAGGACACGCAGCCTGGCACCCTCATCTTGAACAGCGCATGCGCCGAGGGTTCCCCCGATCGCTGACAGGTGGCGCAGGATGCACGAAGCGGCACGCGCTCCGGTGATCGCCTTTCATTTCAACCTGATAATACATACTCTTAGTCATCTGACCGAACAGTGTCTCAAACAAGGCCCTCTTGATCACTTTAGCGCTTTTAGTTTTGAGAGCTGCTTAGGCAGGATAAAAAAAAAAAGCTTCGTTCCACAAGCAAACCTCTGGTCCAGATTAGCAGAAGAATGTCAGAGGCGAGGAGCATCTGCTATGTGGAGGTTGGAAAAGTTATGCGTAAAGTGAGAAAAGGCGACTGTTTCATGCTTGAAACTCTGCAGTTGTTGTCCATGAGGTGTTCTCAAGCCACTTCCAAGTAGCGATCATGTAGTATAAGTGAGATTTTTTCTACGTTCCCGTGATGTCTTTTTACTTGGCATTTGGAGAGGTGATGGGTTCATGAAAAGCAACAAGAAGTGCCCGCTGCTACATGAAAAACGTCTGTTCAGTGCCTTAAGGTTGCTTACAAAACTGGGCATGTCATCATCCCACTTCTGCATCTCCAGTAATGCCCACAGATGGATTCAGGTTGTGTCTCGCTTCGAGTGGTCCAGCTGTTCTGTTCTCCATGTGTATGTTATTTCCAGTACTAGTATTTGAACATTCCCAAGCAGCACAGAGTTGGCCAATCATTGGCCAACGGCTGGCAATGGTCCCTGGCCAAGTGGCCAGATAGTGGCCAGATGTTGTCCAATGACTGGCCTTTATCTGGCCATTGGCCAATGGCCACTGGTCATCAGCCATCGGCCAAGCATTGGCCAATGAAGGGCCACTCTCTGGCCACCGGCCAAAAGACCATCACCATACATTGGCCATTGCTTGGCAAAAATCTCTGCTGCTCTGGTTTGTACATGTACTGTTGAGCTTTGTTTTTATTGAGTTTGTGAGTTACCTTTAGCAGCTTCTCTTTTGTTCATCGTGCATGACTGTGTTATTTTTAATACCAACATTTTAACCATACTGTGAATTTTTTATTCTTATTGAATGTTAATAACCCATGCTACTACTTTTTGTGTGTGTAAATGATTTGTTTCCAATAACAACATTTGTACCTTTGAACTGGCTGTTGAGCCTTTTGGGGAAGTAATCGAGTTTATGAGTGAGTCCTTTTTTTTAGGATTGAGCTTCCGAAGAGTCTGTTTTGTTATTTTTACCTCAATTCAATTTTATTCTGAACATGCCAAACCATTGCAAGGCATATCTGACACGCTCAAGCAAATTTTTAGGATTATCATCAACCACCTGGGTTATTTTGCTGGACACCAAGCACCATTGGTACACACTATAATCTCAATAGACATTCGTTATATAGTGACTACGTCAGCCAGTATTCATATCTGCCCACGGGGGAGTTATTTGTGCATGACCTCCTTTGTTCTGAGTGCCAGCATGTGAGTGCTAGCATTTGAGTGCCTAACACACAGTGAAGATTCCTTCACTGTGTTTTAACCTGGTGCCCGGACCTTGCAGCATGAATAGTGCTGGGGCGCACAATTGATACCATCGTGCAGCGTGCGTCCTCGGGATTTACGAAATTTAAAGATATATTGACAGTTGGGTGGCCATGAGTGTTTACTATGCTGTTAGGATATCTCCTTTCTTCCTCCAGTAGTCTTGCAGCATAGACTTCACCACATGATGTAGTCGTTATCCATATAAAGTTGAACGGGTGAGCGTCGACCGCCCAATACTGACAGCGTTGTAGAGTAGTAGCACACAGTGGTTTCTCTTGTAGTCACATGCATCGCCACGCTTGGTTCGCGAAACGCTTGATTATGAAAGTAAGCAGCCATGGCCACCGCTGCATGACGCTGGCTTTACCGAGCAGTCGGCGCTTGCCCGTTTACCTTCACACCCAGCAAGCTCTGAGTGATTTAGTAAAAGGCTATTATTGTTGTGGTTTGCACATTCTTCCCAGTTTGTTTATGCTCATTGTGGTTCTTCATTTTTAGAAACCGTATCTGGCCCTATGTTATTTTTTCAGAATGGGATAGCAGCCAGGAAGGAATATAGGCAACTTCAATTGGGGGGGGGGGAGGGGAGAGGAGAGGAGGTGAGGGAGGGGGTGCTTTTTAAATGGTTTGTTAGTTGCCTACTACATTGCACTATTTATGTGCATTCTATATTATCTCAATTTCATTTCATATTCTCTCGATTTCATTTCAATATGTTACACGAGTCTCGCTATTCTGATTGTATTGCCTTGTTGTTGTAGCAATAAATCAGATGCTTGCATGAAGTCAAAGATTGACTGACATGGTTGCAACATCACAAAAGGCAGAAGAGATAATAAAATATTATTTTCATGTTCGCCCTTGTCAGCTCACAGCAAAGCATTGTGGAAGTAAGCTTGAAGTCTGTGTGACCACTGTGAGAGTGTTTCTTGCGCTTGCTGAATTAGATGAAGGGAAGCGTCGCCTTCAACTTATTGTTTCACATTGGTCGCCATATTTGGTGCGAACTTAACTGACCCATTGTTTCTTCCACCAGTCAAAGGTATCTGCGTGCTCAAGCACTCGCTTTCAGGCCCTCACTCGAGAGCTTCAGACCTTATCCGCCACATGATCAAGAATTTTGATGCAGAAAGTTTAATTAGCCCCGAGAGCCTCACTTGGCACCTTCGAAATTAGAATGCTTGGTGCCGTTTTCTGGGCCGGAGGCGTGGATGATTGTTAGTTAAAGAAAAAAAAATTGTTTTGCACGTAATTCATGCACACCAGGAAGACGTTCGTACAAGGTTAGCTTGTCATAGCAGAACAGGATGCTTTTTGCATTTGAAACATGTTCTGACAAAATATAAGCTAACAATCTTAAAAGCATATACAAGTATCTAAAGTATTTTTATACCGGGGGAAATTACGAATGCTCCACGAGGAGCCGAACATTTTCTGATTATGACTTTTGAGATGACGAGTATAATCAGTAATACCGATTAATTGAGCACATGCAGCTTGCCTGAATATTTCTCAACTTATTTTGCGCAGTCGACTGCTGGCTATTATAAAGATTTCTTCCATCATTGCTAGAAGCGATCCCAAACTTACCTGTACTAACAAACAAGATATTTTGTTGGGGGTGACAAATGTTCAGGTGTAACTTCATTAGTTGTAAGTAATAATTAAAAACTATTTTTTATGATGGAGCCCTAAGCGAGTAAGCTCTTTATATCTTTTAGGTAACGGCGCAGCTACTTGCACTAAGAACACACGCACACTAGCCAAAAAGGACCTCTCGCGTCGCCCCAACGTAAAATAATTTAAAAAAAAATTAAAACAAATTGTGATGACAGTCATATTTGCTAAGTTTTGTAATCCCATAGATATCTTTTTTATAACATCTAAGTAGGACTAAAGAAATAACCGCTCTACAATATTGTTACATTTAGTTCACGCAACGAGAAATGCATGAACAGAAAAAGGAGGAAGACTACGGAAAAGGGGTGAAAGAAGTGGCGAATACAAAATATATGAACAGTGCTGCATGTCCTTTTAATGTTGCATATTATTTGGTGGAGGTGCGATGATCCCTGCTACAGGCCTTCCACATCGACATGGACTCCTATCGGGCCATCAGCTGCAAGTGTTCTTGCAGTGTTCTGCAAGAATGCCACTACCAATTATCACTTGCTGCCAACGATACGCACCTTTGTTCTGTGGCACCGCAATTCAAAATGTTATTCAATGGCTTCGCAACTATGAGTGTGTACGCACTTACAATTTTGGATCGATGGACAGAATTGTTTATTGATCCAACAAGCGATCGCGTAACGTGGGGCTTGTTACAATGGTGGGCTAGGACCCTTCAGCTGGCCAACGTCAACTTTTATATGAAGGGCACTGAATGATGTGGTACAATAACAGTGAAGATGCCTTCACCTCTCGGACTGCTTCAAGGATAAATTTCTTAGTGTTCGGCAGGTCAGTTCAAAGATGGCGATTTACCCAGGGGTGCCTCGTCTACCGAGCACAGACAAATAAAAATGTTCGCACTTTGCAAACTTTCGAACAATAATAATAATTAGAGGCTGACAAGGTTGAGCACATTCTAAAACGCATCTCTGCAGAAGGGTAAACACCTGTTGTCTCGCAATTTCATGACAATAATGGATTTATTAAGGCACGACGGCGCGACATGAATATAAAACGGTGCAAAAGACGGGACAAAATTTGAAGAAATGCCGGCACCTCGATGAAACCAAACCGGCCCGCATCCTAACGACACCAGTGGATCAATCCTTTCCACCTAGCTGTTGTATTCTCCATCACCAGCAAGGATGTTAAAACACTCACGAACAGGATTTGCATCGCGATGCATAAGAACGGTAAGCACTGGGCGTTCATGATTTCCTCCACATGGTCTCCTGTCATGCTGCATGGGTCGGCTGTCTCAGTGCTAGTTTTTGGTCGAGTGTGGACGAAGCCCACTTCAGCCAATTTGGGAACCCTCCATTACCAAACGACGTGCCGACGCGACAACTGCAAGCTCGACAAGCTAAAGACATAGTGGCAACACACAGGAGTGATACTGGTGCGTCCTTGTTTGTCGAAACGCGTCAAAATTGTCAAAAGTAGAAGCCGTATGTCCGCTAAACTAAGGCCCTGTCTTGGCTTTGCGTACAGGGTGGTACGCAAAAGTGGTAAGTGGCAAAAGTAAAAGATACGTTCTAAGATTGAAGAGACACTGGACGTGTCGCCACTTTTAGCAGACGAGCCACTGCGTTAACATAGAACTGCCATGGCACCTCTTTTGATGGCCCAATAATAAATGACAACGCCCGCGTTGACAAACCTTCCTATTCATCGAAAAATTTTGAACATTTTTTGGCCACGTGATTTTCGTTACAATTCGCATAGAGAAGGCGGATGCCAGGTTCTGCCTATAATTCAACGTCGTTGGTGATTCGTCATAACAACATTTCGGGCCCACGGTGGCTATTTTGAAAAAAACAAATTGTGCGTTTATTTTGATCGACAAGCAATCGCCTTTTTCTAGAAGAGTTACGCGCACGTTCAGACCATCGCCTTCAAGTGGCGAATGCTCGCATTAAATTTGGTTGTACGGAAGCTCCGATGGGAGATGCGATACCCCTCTATCATTCAGTGCAACTCATGTCTCGTCATTCTGCTTGAGCGCGGTGCTAAGCGAAACGCAGCCTTTTAGGAGAAGGACGTTTGTCCCACAAGGCAGGAGAGATTGAGATTTAGGATTCCGTTTTCTAACTTTGATACGATGAGACGAGAACCGGTGTCATTCCTAAACCAGGTTGCGACAGTGCGCTCTCGCCTGCATCGCTTTGATTATTTTATTCCCATCCTATCACTGAAAGAGCATGCAATCTATATGCTAAGAGAAACTGCACTAAACGGAAATGAAAGAAACATCGTTCAATTACGGTTTTATAGGCAAGAATCTTTGTCTATATAGTGCTAGGACATGGAAGTATTCCGGGGATGTTTCCGCGCATTGGCTGGTGCAGTGCCGTCATTCAGAGCCGCAAGACGGAGGCCGATATGCCAAGAATATAGAACTTCATGTATTTGCAGTGTTGGGTATAACAATTTTTATCAAAACGCACGACAGCTGGCGGTAGTATAAATATTTCTTCTTTACAACAATAGATGGCGACACTTGCTGACATATGGTCCTGAAAGAAGCGAGAATTGGATAATTAGTACAACAAAACTGGCACATATTGCTCGCAACGCCCTTCAGACGTTGCGAGCAATTCTTCTTCTGTTGTTCAAAAGGCAGTGTCATAGTCTCCAAGGTGACGTGGACGTCTTGTAGCACGTCTTGGTGGCTCACTTCGAATGGGAGGGACGGTGCTTCCTCCTGCTCCATGAATATGTCCGGGCCCAGGTTCAGCTGTGGTCGATCTTCGAAGTGCTTCAAGGTCTGGACGAGGACGATGTTGTCTTCTGTACGGCAGACTTTTGGGATGCGGCGGCACACTGTACCAACGGGGTGGATGACTTTAAATTGACCTTTAAAGGGTGGTGTTAGTTTGTGATCACTGGCTTGCGGCCAGTTTTAGAGTGCCACGCCTCCGGGAGGGAACTTGTGGTCACTGCGACGCAGGTGCTTCGTGCAAAATATTGAGTTGATTCTCGCGGGAGCCGTCGGATGTTGTAGTTCCGATGCGAAGTTCCCTCGGAGGTGAGGCTGATACCCATGCAAAAAAAAAATGGAGAGTTTCCTGTGGAGCTTTGCTCTGCGATGTTGATTGGCAACAATACATTGCGCAAGTGCTGATACCATGTCTGCAAGTTCCTGAAAGCGAGTTTCTTCAGCATGTTCACCAATATCTCATGGCCCTTTCGACAAGTCTGTCTGCTAGTCGGGTGTATGGAGGTGTGAGATGGTGCTCGATGCCATACTTCTTGAAGAACTGCTCTGTTGTGTGGCTGACAAATGTGGTTATATCGGCGGAAATGTACACGCATGCCGGTCCAAAACGTTGAATGACATCTTGTTCAATGGTTTTGATGATATCTGCTGCTGACAACCAACATGTGGCTCTTGCTAGAAGGTAACGACAGGCGTGATCAATATGTATGAACACGTTGGTGTTGCCGGCCTCTGTTTGTGGCAGCAAGACAATTTACATATCATCGCCTAAGATGAATTTCCATGGCGTTGCAGGAATCGGAAGGGCTCCCAATTTTCCATTTTCGAGTGCGGTTCGACGGTTTGTTCGTTGACGTACTTCAGAGCCCCGAACGTAGGCTCTGACGTCTTTGCGTTGTGTTGACCACCAGAACATCCAGGGTACTCGTTCGAGGGCTTTCTCACTGTTCAGATGACCACTCTCATCATAACAAAGGCGGAGTACTGTGGAGCGCAAAGCTAAGGAAAGGACGAGTTATTTTCTCCTGAGGCCTCCAATTGTTGTCACGTGAGTTAGTACCGAGTTTGATAACCTGAAAAAGGTTATGAACTTGCTTCAGATGATGCCTGTCGGGCTGTTTATGTAGCTTGTCAAAGACTTGGAGGCAGTACTCAAAGGTCTGCTGAGTGCAAACAAGCTCTGAATCTTGTGATGTTAGCACGGCGAGACATTCTTGGGCAGGGAGAGGGTAGCGGGACAAATGGTCAGCGATGACGTCTTGCCGATCAGATTGCTTCGAAAGTTCGCCTTGCTGTCGGCCGCGTTAAACTGATATGAGCTGTCAAACGCTTAGGTACGGATCTTAGATTAAACGCCTTGGATGTGTTCGAGACGGCGACACGCGTGAAGAATTGGATGGTTTTTACTTTGACGTGTCGTCTCGTCCTTCCTCACGCTAGCGACAGCGTATCTCTCGGTCAGCACGCGCAGGCTATTTGCGCCGCGTCCAGCGAGATAGCGCGGTTTGGGTGCTGCCGTTGAGCGGGTTGCAGCGGGTTGTTGGAACACGCTCCTAGCTGGGCGTTGTAGCACTCGCCTACGGCGTTTTCTCCGCGCCTGCCTGCCGTGCGTGTCGTCGGTGTTGAAGCGTGCGGGCCTAGAGTTGGTTAAAAGTGTTGACAGGACCCTGTTAAGCTTGTCGTTTCCGTAGGTTTCTCCCTTACGTTCCCCTGCCTAGCCTTGCGAGCCACCCAGAGTACTACTACTGTCGTTTATAGAAATTAATATTGTTTGCCTTGGTGGCGTTTTAATTTGACCCGGAAATATTCGTGACTTCTAGAATCCGGGTTGCACACGTAGTTTACATGGCTCAGGAAAGAGGTTAAATGATTTGATTATAATGCTCTGCTCTGGTATAGAATGTGTAGTTGTGCGAAGGTTGCAGTGGAAAATCGCACACCTGTCAGGTGCTCTCAATTGTACAGTGGAGACACATTCAAATCAAGAAGATCCAGTTTTGAAAGTGAAGGCTTCCTACTTTACCTTTTAAATACTTGAGGATCTGGAACCATATCGAAGACCCAATGCTGGGTACAATTTCAGTCTAAAGGCTGTTCCACACTGTTGATACCGGTTAGGACTGAGTTCGACAAAACCAGACTTTAAGCCCCTTGTGACAGCTTATGAACGTCTGCGCAGCAGCAATGTTAGTCGTAAGGAACTTAAAACCCTGTTTTGTTCAACTTGGTTATAGTCGGTTGCAACAGTGTGGACCAGCTTTAAAACATCTTAGGTGCATGTAATCAACAGTAGCTTCGGGATAAACTTGTGCATTGTTTTACCTTAAAGTATTTTGACCGCATTTCCGTTGTTGATTCTTGATTTGTATCGTATCCCAGCACTACAGAACACGTCAGAAGGCTAGTTGATTGCTGTGCATGTGCCTATCAAGCGAGTTGTGCTATTTCTAATGGTGTTTAATTTGTTTTGAAGTTCCCGAGATTTTTAAGGTACACGTAGGTATCTAAGCTCCACATGCACACTGTTCTTAATACAATTACGTCATGCAGAAGTTAATTTTTTTATTTGGTTGAATTTAATGGTGGTGTCATCATGGTCTTTGCACTGTCGACGACAAGAGAAGCGTCATGTTCCACTTGTTATTTTCTTGATCCGTGAAGCAAGTTCTGTTTTTTTGGGGGTCCAGAATGTCAGTCGGTGTCTTATTGATGATGTTGCAGGAAGTCTGTATGATGACAACAAACTGCAGGTTGCGGGAAGCTGCTGATGAGCTACCAGTCCGGATAGCAGCTATCAACTCGGCAAGGGCCTGCAGGCATATCAGCCCCACCCGTTTCTCTACAGCCATTCGAGACAGGATGCTTTGTAAAAGGTGAAACAGGGCCCATGCACTGCTTCCGTGCGGCCCTTAAGGATTTATCTGACATTTTGTTTTTCTAAACAAACAACAATATTACACACTGTAAAATACCAAACAAATGCCCACTCTAAATAGGAGATAATCATGGAGAGCTGGGGGATGGGCACATGGTAGGTACGATAGTTGGTAGATGTCCATGACCAGGTGGTCCCTTGCTTGGTCTGACCACTGAATTACGAATAGCTGCTGTTTGCGGAGCTGGTTAATTGTGCAAAAAAAAAGAAAAAACAAGGTATGAATGTGTTTTTTTTTTGTTTTTGTTTTACAAAGAAGCATCCTAAAAAGTGCTCCATTAGCATTGGCTTGTGTTTGTTACTACAGCCTTCAATTCACTCTTCTGAGTTAGAACAAAAGCGCAACCTGTTGTTTATTGGGCACAACTTTCTGTGGCAATATAAAGAAAGCCGGGGAAGGGGGAAGGCAGGCAGTGCTATTGGCTCTGTGTTAGCGCACCACATAGTTCTGAACCGTTTCCTGGTCTCGGTTTCAGTTTGGGGTTTGGCACGTCAACCACGCAGTTGCTATAGTACATTTTTTTGTACGAGGATAGCAGTTCAGGGAGTTGAATTGGGATTGCCAAGCATGCAGGCACATTCAAATCTCTTTATTTTTGGGTTACCTTCCAGTGCCCGAAGGCATTATTGCAGGGGGGAGGGGGGAGAGAGGAAGGGAGGGAGGGAGGGAGGGAGGGAGTGAGGGAGGTATATAGTCAGGTGAAGGTAGAAATACACCCGTGGATATGTACAAACAAAAACAAAAAAACCGCACGTACACAGGTAAACGCACTCAAAAACAAAAGCGAGCCCAGAATGAGATAAAAGCCACATTGGTTGCTCACATCGGTTGCTCCTCTGCTGCTGAACGATGTACACGGCTGGTGGAGCCTCGTCAGGCAGCGTTAGATCGCCTTTTGCTCCACCAGCCAAGACTACTGAGTCTGAATAATGTTTATTATTGTTATTATTATTATATTATTATTCTAGGTACCTGCCAACGTTCCATCGTTTGGACGTAAGCCAACAATTTGACTGAAGCACTTAGTAAGACTTACAAGGTATATTTTACCAGGGTCAATCTCCTAGAAGTTTAGTTGTCTTGTAACTGAGGCAGAGGGGCAGCGTCGAATTAAGAAATGCTGCAAATTTCATCATTGTAGACAAGCGCCGAATAAATAGACAGGTACAAGGAGTTGACGTAAACACTGACCGAACTTCCAACTAACATTTAATGAAAAACAATCTCTAATATAGCCGTGAAAAACATCAGTCATTACTACAACCGGCGTAGCCCTCTGTTAAGATATTCACATTCTTTTGCTGATAAGGTTATGGATCTGTCACTTGTACATCTGGTGCCTTTGACTTTAATCTCAAACGCCTCGTGTAGCTCTCTAGATACTTTATCTGGGGTTGTGGCGAAACATTTTGTGTCGTCAAATGACTGGGAGCAGAGGCATCGGCTGCAGTGCCTTGCCAGATGTCCTGATAGGGGTTGCTCCTGTTGCCATGGGCGCAATCGTTAAAACATCAACCTGTCTGACCAATGTATACGGAAGCGTATGTCATTGGGATTTCATACACAACTCCGGACGTGCATTCTGTGCATTCTTTCTGGTGTTTTGTTTTACTTTTGCTTTTGCAAGGGCAAAGTTAGTGGCTGCAGCGGCCATGCTCTGCAGCCGCTGCCCTTTTGCTTGTCGTTTGATTACTCAAAATATTTTGGCAATATCCCCAGATAAAGTGTCTAGAAAGCTACACGAGGCGTTTGAGATGGAAGCCAAAGGCACGATATGTACAGCTGACACATCCATACCCTTATCGGCGAAAGATTATGAATTTCTCGATAGAGGGCTACACCGGTTGTAGTCATGACTGACGTTTTTCACGGCTATTTAGGAGATTGGTTTTCAATAAATGTTAGTTGCAGGTGCGCCAGTGTTTACGTCAACTGCTTGACCCTGTCTATTTTTTCGGCGCTTGTCACGATCATGGACCTACTGGCCCAAATTGCAACATTAATGAATTTCATCAGCACTGCAGTGTTTTGAGATCATTCATACGTCTTCTGATGCTGAAAAATCATCGCGCGGGCGTGATTTACCAAATTTGAAGCAAGCACACACCACGGTGCAAAGTCAGATTTCATTTCGACTGTATTCAGTCACGGCTGGCCCTAGGGGGTGTCGGTGGCGCACCACAGCTCAGAACACGTGTTAGCGAAAGATTGCGGTGCAGAAACCAGAGGTCCTGGGCACTATTCCTCACCCTGCTCGCTAATCAACTGGTATACTTGAAACAGCTGGGAGTCCCGGTTCCCACAGTCCCACTTGTAGTACATGTCACACACCACATGCTCAGTTGGTTTTCACATTTATTGGTTACCGAACTCCGTCAAAATCCTACACGGCAAACAAAGGGCGAGCTCAGAGAGTGTACCGACAATACACAACATCGATGATGCCCAACATGCACATGATAAAGACGCCATCTTTGTTTTGCATGGAATTAGAAAACCTATGGCAAATTTAAGCCAACAAAACACAAAAGAGCTAAAAATAAAATCCTGTAAGTTTGGTACATTCTGGCTAATGCTATGCTAACATTTTAAAATCCAAGCTAAACGGAACTAGCTTATATATTTTTAATTGGTTAAGTTACACACAGGAAATTTTTATGGTTGAACTATATTCAGGTGTGCAGTGAAACGGCGTGCTTTGGCTCTCTAGCTTTGGCTCAATTGCAACGAAAAGTTGTTTCTAAATATATCCCTTTCTAGCTCCATTTGATTCTCTACCCCTCATGCTCCTCACCTGCTTTGCCACTCTGCAAGTTCTATCCCCATGCTCTCAGCCAATCGTGGAGATAACCGCCCATGGCGACAAGGCGCATGGTGTCTCCTACACATATTTTTTTAGCTTGCTTAAAATAGGGGAGTAGGCATTTAATATCTATTTTGATGAGTTGAAATGTTTCAAAAGGGGGGGTTGAGCGCTTACACCGACACTAATGCACGCATGGAGTGGCGCTTTTCAAATCTAGTACGAAATTTGGTTTCTTAACCTATCGCGCAACGACTTCGTGTAGCGTTGCCCGCAGGTGTTGCATTTTTCTTGTAAAATTTGTAAAGAGCGAAGTTACCTGAGAAAAAAGTAAAGAAAGAAAAAGGCTTAGCTTCTATGCAAACGCAGCGAAGCCACCGGTCTTCAAACTATACTGCGCCGTTTCGCACGGGAGACGAGAGATGGCGCAAGCGGTCGCAAAGCCAACTGCCGCCAACGAACGAGCGTCCGGCGCCCAGAGCCGGCGGCTTTAGCAGACTATCTTTTTTACTCAAAAGCGGCACGAGCTTTTCTGATATTAGTTTTCAATGCATTGTTTTATCATCCTTACTAATAAAACATATTGAATGGACACATAATCGATTAAAAAAGGTTTGTCCGGTTATTTTAATTTTTTTAGTTGTACTTATATCGTCTGCTTTGCAGTTTCTTGTTACCGCGCCTGTTTTTGTTTCTGCGACTGTCGCCGCCTGCGGAAAGCGCGACGTTTTTGAGTTGAAAAGATAGGTCTGCTAAAAACGCTGGCTCTCGGCGCCGGATGCACGTTTGTTGGTGGCAGTTGGCGTCGCGACTGCTTGTGCCATCTCTTCGTCTTTCGTGCGAAATGGCGCCGCATTGTTCGAAGACCGGTGGCTTTGCTGCGTTTACATAGGAGCTAAGCCTTTTTCTTTCCTCACTTTTTCCTCAGGTAACTTTGCTCTTTGCAAATTTTACAATACAAATGCACCTTCGCTGGGCAACGCTGCACAAAGTCATAGCGCAATAGGTTAAGAAACCGAATTTTGTGGCCGATTTAAAGAACCTGGCCGGTCCTTGGGACACCCAGCAGAATGAATTGGGCTCTTGTATACAGGGTGTATCAAGGAGTGGCGACGCTCTTTAAATCGACCGCAAAATTCGGTTTCTTAACCTATCGCTCTACCACTTTGTGCAGCGTTGCCCACAGATGGTGCTTTTTTTTTTTTTTGTGAAATTTGCAAAGAGCGAACTTACGCGAGGAAAAAGTAAAGAAAAAAAAAAAGACTCAGCCCCTATGGAAATCCGGCGAAGCCAAAGGTCTTCAAACAATATGACACCGTTTCGCACGGGATACGAAGTGGTGCAAGCGGTCGCGACACCAACTGCACCAACGAACGAGCATATGGCGCCGAAAGCCGACGTCTTTAGCAGACAATATTTTCGACTCAAAAGTGGCGCGAGCTTTTCTGATATCAATGGCCAAAGCATTGTTTTATCATCCTTACTAATAAAACATATTGAATGGACACATAATTGATGGGGAAAATGGTTTGTTGTGATATTTTGACTGTTTTTTTTTTCGGGGTACTGACGTCGTCTGCATTGCAGTTCCTTGTTACCGCGCCTCTTTGTGTTTCTGTGACTGTCACCAACAGTTTAACGCGCTCCGCTTTTAAGTCGAAAATATTGTCTGACAAAGAAGCCGGCTTTCAATGCCGTATGCTCGTTTGTTGGCGCTGTTGGCATCGCGACCGCTTGCGCCATCTCTTGTGTCCCGTGCAAAACGGCGCCATATTGTTTGAGGATCTTAGGTTTTGCCGCATTTCCATAGAAGCTAAGCCTTCTTCTCTCTTTAATTTTTCGTCGGGTAAGATCGCTCTTTGCAAACTTTACAAAAAATGCACCATCTGCGGGCAATGCTGCACAAAGCCGTAGAGTGATAGGTAAAGAAACTGAATTTTGCAGTCGCTTTAAAAAGCCTGGCCGCTCCTTGATACACCCAGATGTTACCGCATATCTGTACAGGTGATTCATGCAGTTGTTAATGACCATTGGTACCCATTTCAACCTCGTGCAGGGTGTCCATGAACTAGAAAAACAGTAATGTTGAGGAAATTGGCGATTGGAAAAGTCTGAAGATTTCCACCCTAATCACCATCGATCAGGGAAATTCAGCCTTACTTTGTCTGAATGCCTGCAAAAGGCACATGCGGTGTGACACATAAACCTTTCTACTCAGGAAATCAGCCAGCCTGCCTATGTAAATCTCTGCTTGGAATCTACAGTCTTAGGAGAATCCAGTGATACAATTTCATCTCAAAATGTATGAAAACGACAAACTTCTATACTCTAAATGAACTGCTGCTGCTTATGGCAGCTTTCTGGAATGGTTTCATAGTGCGAGAGCTTGTCTCTATAGCTACCCGAGTTGCTCCTGAATGGACCTTCCATGGGACTTTTTTTACAGGTTGTGAACATCATGGCTGTGGAAGTAGTTTCTGCTGCGGGGGAGAGAATTTCCCTCAGCTAGACAGTCCACAGAAGCCTTAGCAGCCAGGATTTTGGACGTTGCGAGAGCAATGACGCTTGCCTTTAGCTCATATTTTTTTGCCAGAAGTTGTACAACCAACCGCCAGGGTTGTCTCATCCGACAGCAGGACATGCCGGCTACTGTAGCGTCATTAATGTTGTAGCTTAGAGACCACTTTTAATACATGTTTGGTACAGAATGCTAGGAATGCAGAGGCCGCATTCCAGACACCATAACGTAGCATCGGCTAGGATGTTTTGATTGGTTCTCATTGCAGTCATCGCAATTTCCAGATATTCTTTTCTTCAGTGGGAGCTCATGAAGGTCACACTGTGCAAAGAGGGACAGAGTGGCTGACACTGAGCTGCCCAAGACAAGCTGCTGGCTCTCGTGACCATCTCCGGAAGCCTCTGGATGGTCTAATTGACAGGCGTGCCTGGACATTTATAAATGTTGAACACAATCTAGACTACTTTTGAATTACGCCTTGGTCGAACGGCTGTAGCCTGGATACCGTGTTTGGCTGCTAGAATTGAACTGGATATGCTAAGCGGCACATGTCGCCAAGTAGAGAGACGCTGGGACGCTTATCCACAAACTCCGCTTCCCAGTCCATGAGCCACCAAAGACCCAGCCAAAGAGATCCCGAGTCAATTCAAAGTTTTATAGTAATCTTGTTAGTAGCAGCGTCGTAGTCGTTAATTAAAATTTTGGCGTTGCCCCGCTCATTGCAGCACACCGAGCGATGCAGAGCGAATGAACGGTGATAAAGACTACAAAAAGTTACGTCATCAGCAGGGTCCGACAACCCTTCTTCGCCAATAGGCTGACTTGGGGATGCTAACGATAACGTCACGAAGCTTTGTAAGGTTACAGGTGGAAGAAAGGCTCAGTGCATTCCCTGCTATAATCGCTGCACATATGTGTGAAAATAGTTGCAGTCTATGTTGACTTTTGCCCAAGTTTAGTGCGGTTACTAAATTAAAGAGCCAAAATGCTATTGAAGTCAGCTCCTAACCCAGATATCTTACAAAGTGCTTCAGGTTCCCATTAATGCTTGTTTGACTTATTTGCACAATTTCCCCGACTTTTCCAGATTTTCCCTGACAATTTCAGGTGAAATTCCCAGACCACTGTAGAGGCGGTTAAATATATAAGATGATTACAACATAAGGCATTTAGCACTGTAAGGATCATTTTGCACGGGCTTAAATCCAACTTGCATATTCTAAAATATACGAGTTCGTCCAGTCCAGATTAAACAAGCACTTTCTTGCAGCCGACATTTTCAGTGAAGAGCCCACTTCCGAAAACACGATGAAAACACGACGCTCAACGACACACGTCAATAGCCGAATGGCAGTGTTCAGAGCGTGAGTGCTCTGGGCGCGACAAGGCAGCCGGGAAGACGAAGCAGACGAGGGTGTCATGACGAACCCACAACTTTATTACTCGAGCGTGAAGTGGCGAAAAGACCCCAACCCCCCTGCTGTCTCCGGCACGCGCTTATCTAGATCTTCTCGATGCGCACCTGGCGCCATCTCTTGGTCACCTCAAAAACAACATCAGGGTTGCGACCCCTACATCTCCCCCCGGAGCTAGTTACTGCGCTCCAATTACACAGTTTAAAAGAAAGCAATGTTTACAAGTCCAACCGTCTTGGCGGCTTGATGACACGTCCATAGCGTGATCTTGTAACACCTTGCGGGGACGATGCACGATCCATAGAGGGGGAAGAGCAGCCCGCAGTGGGCAACTCTCCAGGCTGACCTTCTTCAGGTGGTTGTCCTGGAGGCTCTTCGGCAGCAGGAAGCTCGACAGACTCCCTTGCTGTAACGGTCGGCGAGAAAGGACGGTTGACCAGATCCTGGGGCAGCTTGGCGAAGCCAAAGTCTTTTCAAAACTCGACGAGACCTCCAGTTTCCACCAAATCAAGCTCAGCGACGCAAGCGAAGAATTAACGACGTTCATCACGCCGTTTGGTCGCTACTGCTACCGTCGTCTACCGTTTGGTCTGGCGTCTGCACCCGAATTTTTTCAACGTCAAATGTCACGGGTCCTGGAGGGGTTGCCTGGCGTCGTGAATATGATCGACGATGTCCTTGTTTACGGTAGAGATTTTGAACAGCACGATCAACGCCTTGCTGAGGTACTCCGACGACTTGAGCAAGCCGGGGTCAAGCTCAACGACCAGAAGTGCGAATTCGGGGTTCCTTCGGTCAAGTTCCTTGGAGTCGTCGTCGATGGAGAGGGTATCTCGCCAGATCCCGACAAGCTTCGTGCCATTCGTGAGCTACCTCCGCCAACGGACGTTGCCGGCGTTCGCCGTCTCCTGGGGATGGTGAACCACATAGGACGCTTCCTGCCGCACCTTTCGGACGTAACTGCCCCCATCCGTTCACTCCTCAGCAAGTCAAGCGCATGGTCCTGGGGAGCAAGCCAAGATGACGCGTTCATGCGGTTGAAGGCTATGCTGAGCTCAGAAACCTGCATGGCAAAGTATCATCCACGCTATCCTACAATAGTGTCCGCAGACGCAAGCTCATTTGGCCTGGGAGCGGTACTGCTGCAAGATCAGCCGTCCGGAGCTCGTCGTGCTGTGGCCTTCGCTTCAAGGTCCTTGACTCCGACTGAAGCACGCTACAGTCAGACAGAAAAGGAAGCTCTCGCCGTGACCTGGGCTGTTCTTCGTTTCGACCAGTATCTGCGCGGGCTTAGTTTTACCGTGGAATCGGATCACCTGCCTCTCGTCGCCCTCCTGGGAAAAAAGGAGCCGGAGTTGCTGCCACCACGAATTCAGCGAATGCGCATAAAGCTAATGCGCTACCAGTTCGACGTTCGGCACGTACCTGGCAGACTTCTTGCCACGGCGGACACGCTTTCACGTGCCCCTTGCGACGTCCAGTCTTCCTCGACAGTATTCTCCATCGAAATTTTCGCTAGCGAGATATTTAAAGGACTTCCGCCTCCCCTCGCTAACCGGCTGGAAGAGGTTCGTCGACGACAAGCTGAAGACGGAGAATGCTCTCTCGTCGTCCGCTACTGCCAAGAAGGATGGCCAGACAAGAGGAAGCTGCCTCCCAACTTGGTGCCGTACTGGAAAGAGAGAGGAAGGTTGACAGTCTCCGAGGACCTTCTTCTGTTGGACTGCCGCCTCGTAATTCCTGCTGCTCTGCGTAGCAACGTCCTGACCCTTCTGCACGACGGCCATCAGGGACTTCGCCGCTGTAAGGAGAGAGCCAGAGAAAGCGTCTGGTGGCCTAACTGCAACAGCCACATCGAACATTTGGTCACTGGCTGTGACAAGTGTGCGGAAACAAGGGTGGTACACTCTGAGCCCTTGATGTTAACGCCTACACCAGATCGGCCATGGCAACGCCTAGCCATTGACTTGTTTCAGCCCTTGATGTCAACGCCTACACCAGATCGGCCATGGCAACGCCTAGCCATTGACTTGTTTCAGCTGAAACAAGTCAATGGCTAGGCGTTGCCATGGCCGATCTGGTGTAGGCGTTGACATCAAGGGCTCAGAGTGTACCACCCTTGTTTCCGCACACTTGTCACAGCCAGTGACCAAATGTTCGATGTGGCTGTTGCAGTTAGGCCACCAGACGCTTTCTCTGACCCAACACTTCGTTCATCCGGCGAACGAAATTTACGATAGCCGAAGATTTCACCGCAGGACTCAGCAGCCTGGGGAAACAGTCGACGCGTTTTTCACGGAGCTTCGTACCCTAATCAGACGCTGCAACTACAACAGCCCCGAGATAGAAGACCGCCTAGTGCGTGACAAGTTCGTAGTCGGCTTATTGGACGAGAAGCTATCGGACCAGCTGTGCCGTTCCACACGACTCACCGCTGACGAAGCTCTTTTACAAGCCCGCCAGCACGAGGATGCTGAGAGGGAGCGCGCTTCTCGTTCGGCGCAAGCTGCAGCGGCCTTGAACATCGACGCAACGAAGAAAAAGACTGCGTCATCCGCTCCGTCGTCACGCACACGTAACCGGCAGCAGCGTTTAGACAACGCAGTTTGTGGCAATTGTGGGCGTTCGGCGCATGACCGCAAGGATTGTCCAGCTCGGAAGGCAACTTGCAATTTTTGTAAAAAGCAAGGTCATTTTGCAGAAGTTTGCCGCGCGAAGAAGCGCAAGGAGAAGTTGAGCTCCGTCGAACTCTGCTCTGCTCGTACGCAACGGGCAAAATACGTCGAAGTAAGCGTCAACGGCCACGTGACAAGGTTCAAGGTGGACTCGGGAGCAGACGTCACCGTCGTTCCGCCGTCGCTTCCAGGCGTTCCTCGCAAGCTCGACGCAGTTGAAGGAGAGCTTATCGGCCCGGGGAACCAGCCGCTGCCAGTCTTGGGCACTTTCCAAGCTACTCTGGCGTGGAAGGACAAGCGCACCGTCTTTACGTCATGCGGGCTCAAACTACACCGCTTCTAGGGCTACCTGCGATAGAAGCTCTCGGCGTGGTCAAGTTTGTGAACACCACCTCCGCCGAGTCCGGAAAAACGGATGGACGTGTCCCGTCTTCCGACGCACGTGTCAGCTTTACGTCATGCGGGCTCAAACTACACCGCTTCTAGGGCTACCTGCGATAGAAGCTCTCGGCGTGGTCAAGTTTGTGAACACAACCTCCGCCGAGTCCGGAAAAACGGATGGACGTGTCCCGTCTTCCGACGCACGTGTCGGCTGTGTTCCATCTTCTGACTCCCATATTTTCAAAGGACTGGGCGAACTCCAAGACAAGTACACCATTCGTCTGAAGTCAGGGGCTCAGCCGTACTCGTTGAGTGTTCCAAGACGAATACCTCTGCCGCTCTTCGATGTCGTCAAGAGAGAACTTGATGCCATGGAAGCTCAAGGCGTCATCAGAAGGGTTGACAAGCCGACAGCATGGTGTTCCGGACTTGTCGTCCCCAAGTCGTCGGGTGGGTACAGGCTGTGCGTCGACCTGACCAAGTTAAACCAAGTCATCGAGCGGGAGCGATACGTCCTGCCGACGGTTGACCAGATCCTGGGGCAGCTAGGCGAAGCCAAAGTCTTTTCAAAACTCGACGCGACCTCCAGTTTTCACCAAATCAAGCTCAGCGACGCAAGCGAAGAATTAACGACGTTCATCACGCCGTTTGGTCGCTACTGCTACCGTCGTCTACCGTTTGGTCTGGCGTCTGCACCCGAATTTTTTCAACGTCAAATGTCACGGGTCCTGGAGGGGTTGCCTGGCGTCGTGAATATGATCGACGATGTCCTTGTTTACGGTAGAGATTTTGAACAGCACGATCAACGCCTTGCTGAGGTACTCCGACGACTTGAGCAAGCCGGGGTCAAGCTCAACGACCAGAAGTGCAAATTCCGGGTTCCTTCGGTCAAGTTCCTTGGAGTCGTCGTCGATGGAGAGGGTATCTCGCCAGATCCCGACAAGCTTCGTGCCATTCGGGAGCTACCTCCGCCAACGGACGTTGCCGGCGTTCGCCGTCTACTGGGGATGGTGAACCACATAGGACGCTTCCTGCCGCACCTTTCGGACGTAACTGCCCCCATCCGTTCACTCCTCAGCAAGTCAAGCGCATGGTCCTGGGGAGCAAGCCAAGATGACGCGTTCATGCGGTTGAAGGCTATGCTGAGCTCAGAAACCTGCATGGCAAAGTATCATCCACGCTATCCTACAATAGTGTCCGCAGACGCAAGCTCATTTGGCCTGGGAGCGGTACTGCTGCAAGATCAGCCGTCCGGAGCTCGTCGTGCTGTGGCCTTCGCTTCAAGGTCCTTGACTCCGACTGAAGCACGCTACAGTCATTTCATTTCATTTCATTTATTTGACCCTTAAATGCCCACAGGGGGCTTTACATAAGGGGGGGGGGCAAATTTAAACATTCAAAATATCACAAACAAACAAAAGACTAGGGTGTTAATGAACGCGGGCAAACAGGACGCTAGGTGGTGACGAGAGAGGAAATGGCAGATCTGAAGTTATTGCATTCTGTGATGCTCACAATAGGTTCCGGGAGGTTGTTCCAATCAGTAATAGCCAATTGTAAGGGAGAAAATTTGAATAGGTTAGTCCTAGGCGTAGTCAGTTGAATTTTTAGTGGATGGTCAGTGCGGGGGGAGATGTGGGTGGCCGGTGGGCAGTATTCATCTTTTTTTAAAGGAAAATTATAATATATTTTGTGCAAGTGTGTAAGACGTGATACTTTTCACCTGTGTTTTAAAAGAGGGAGGTTTAATTTTGCTTTCATATTGGTAACACTTGTAGGCTGATAATTGCGGAGAATGAAACGTGTAGCCCGGTTCTGAACAGCTTCCAATTTTTCTTCCAGATACAACTGATGGGGGTTCCAGACAATGGATGCATACTCGAGTTGAGGACGGATGAGAGAATTGTATGCGATGAGTTTTGTTTCTTGCGTGGCCTTATAAAGATGGCGCTTTAAAAATCCCAAACTTCTGTTTGCTTTCGCTGATATGTAGTTTATATGAGGCTCCCATGATAAGTTATGGTTAAAGTTGATGCCAAGATACTTGTAAGATGTTACGGCTTCAATTGGTATGGTCGAAAGTGAATAGTCAATCTGAGTAATGTTTTTTTTAGTAATGAAGTTAAGAAATTTTGTTTTGTTAACATTGATCTCCATTTGCCACTCTCGACACCACGCTTGAATTTGTGACAAGTCATTTTGCAAAAGGGTACAGTCAGTTACACTCATTATTTTTCTATAAATCACGCAGTCGTCCGCGTACAATCTAATAGTGGAATTCAGAAGATCCGGCAGGTCATTTATGTAAATTAGAAACAACAATGGACCCAGCACGGTTCCCTGCGGTACTCCCGATTTAACAAGTTTTTGTGACGAACGATTGCTGTCTATAATAACGTTATGTGTTCTGTTTGAAAGGAAGTTTTCAATCCAGTTTATAATGGACGTTTCTACTTTAAGTGCTTTTAATTTTTGAATAAGACGGCAATGTGGGACTTTATCGAACGCTTTTTTAAAATCAATGAAGATAGCATGAGTTTCATGTTTTTTATGTAGGTTATGGTGGATGTCCGTTAAAAATTCAAAAAGCTGAGATTCACAGGAGTACGACCGCCGAAAACCGTGCTGGTTTGAAAAGAGAATATTATTAACACATAAATCATTTATTACATTAGAATAAACGACATGTTCTATCAATTTACTTACAACAGAGGTTAGAGATATGGGTCTGAAATTGGTAGGGACATCTTTTGCGCCACCTTTAAAAATCGGGACAACCATCGCAGATTTCCAGTCAGCCGGAACAACACCAGAGTCAAGGGATTTTTGAAATATGCGGGATAAGAGCACACTAGATATGTCACTTGTAATCTTGAGCAACTTTGTAGTTATAAGGTCAGGACCGGGAGCCGAGTTTGATGGTAAATTTGATATTAATTTTGAAATTCCGTCATTTGTTACAATGATCTGATCCATTTGGGTGGTTATAAGATATTCTGGGCAGTAAGAGGGTAATGGAAAAACTTCATCAGTGAACACTTCACTAAAGAAAGCAGAAAACAGTTCACAGGTCTCGGCGGTCGGTAAACTTTTTCCAGAGGCGTCAGTCAAGCTGACCGAGTCCTTTACTTGCTTTGGGTTCACAGCGGACCAAAACGTTTTGGGGTTTGTTTTCATTATATTACAAAGATCATGGTTAAAAAACTTATCTTTCGCATTTTTTATTTCATATTTGCAAGTTAAATAACACTCCTTGTATTTTAACCATGAAATAGCAGTCTGAGACGCCTTTGCGGCACGAAAGAGCCTATTCTTTTTATTTAGCAACCTCTTCAAACGTGCTGAAAACCACGGGTTCGAAAACGACGTGTGAATGGTTAGTTTCGGAATAAATTTGTCACACAGCTCAAGCAATTTACATTTAAACAAAATCCAGTTTTCACTCAGAGACCTAGAGTCAAATTCCTCTAAAAACCAAGCTGAAAATAGCGAAAAGTTTTGGTTAATAGCGTCGAGGTTTGCCCTAGAGTAACTGGAAATTGTTTTTACCCGAAGAGGTTCCTCACATGATGGAATGAAAAGTTCAACATTAATAGATATGTGGTCACTTAATGGTTCCATATACACAGTCTTTGCAACTAAACTGGGTTTTGAAATAAAAAAAAAGGTCAAGCATGGCTTCACCACGACTGGGTTTATTAATTATTTGAGAAAGCGCAAAAGAGTATATAACGTCAACAAAATCCCGAGACTGTTTTGGAAGGTACTGCCACAATAAAAATGGTATTTTATCAGACAAAATGGACCACTTAATTTCAGGGTAGTTGAAATCACCAGAAATAACAAGTACATCATTTGGGTATAAAAGAATAAGAGACTCGAGAAAATCATGATGTAGCGGAGCAAAATCCAGAACACTTGGGGGCTTATAACAAGCAACTACAATGATAAACATGGTAGGCATTTTTATTCTAACCCAAACGGCTTCAAAAGTTGGAACGGTATCGGAACAATCAATGCGGTATGTCTTTTTGACTGCTACAAGCACACCTCCTCCCTTTCGGCCTGCTCTGTCATTACGAAAAATAAAATGTGAGGGGTGTATGGTTAGTTCCGAGTTTGAGATATCATCTGTGAGCCAAGTTTCTGTTAAAATGATTACGTCGGCTGAGCATGACTGGACTGCCGACAGAAGGTCGTCCTGCTTTGCATAAACACTTCTAGTGTTGGCAACGAAAAAAATTAGACTTGAAACGGGGCGAGAGCAGCTTTCGGGGGAGGAGGAACGCGGTGGATGATTGTGGGATTGCTATGCACGGAGGGGTTTCACTGAGTTAGATTGTTTATCGTAAATGTACTTTAAGTTCCCAATTATCAACTTGTCATGCCGAAGCTTAAAATCTTGCCCCTTAGATTTTGCAAACGTGACAAGTTCTTTTCTTGCATTACGGACATCGATTGAATAATCATCACTTAACCGGAAATTAGTTCCCTTCAGTTTAAACGCCTTTGACAAGATCAGCTCTTTTTCTTTGTAGGAGTTGAATTTTACAATGAGAGGCCTCGGAGACGCCCGGTTTTCACGAAAAGAGCCAAGCCTGTGAGCACGCTCGATAGCAGCAGGGAGAATAGTGACGCCAAGCAATTCGTTGCAAAAGGCAATAACGCTTTCCTCAGATTTTGCCCATGTTTCACCGCGAAGGTCAGGAAGGTTGAAAAACAAAAGATTCTTACGTCTAGACTGGTTTTCTAGGTTTTCACATTTCTGCATTACACGTTCAAGGTCTGCACTGGCTCGTGCATTCATTGTGGAAATTGAAGCGACTTCATCTTTTATCACTTTTAAGGCAGAGACATCTCGGTCAATAGCGTTCATCTGCGTCCTCAAGTCCCCAAGAACTCTGTCAGTTTCTTTTTGCTTTTCTTGTAATGATTTTATCTCATTTAAAATTGCAGCTTGACCTGCAGAAAGGCTGTTTAACGAGGCGAGAATCTGCGGAAGCGGGGAGATGTCCTCAGAAACAAGGGTATCTGGGCCGGGATTAGTTTCAATATCCCCAGACAGTAGAAGCAAGTTTGCTACAAAATCAACGATAGATGACATTTTCGCAGCACACTGAGATAAATTAGTCAGACAGAAAAGGAAGCTCTCGCCGTGACCTGGGCTGTTCTTCGTTTTGACCAGTATCTGCGCGGGCTTAGTTTTACCGTGGAATCGGATCACCTGCCTCTCGTCGCCCTCCTGGGAAAAAAGGAGCTGGAGTTGCTGCCACCACGAATTCAGCGAATGCGCATAAAGCTAATGCGCTACCAGTTCGACGTTCGGCACGTACCTGGCAGACTTCTTGCCACGGCGGACACGCTTTCACGTGCCCCTTGCGACGTCCAGTCTTCCTCGACAGTATTCTCCATCGAAATTTTCGCTAGCGAGATATTTAAAGGACTTCCGCCTCCCCTCGCTAACCGGCTGGAAGAGGTTCGTCGACGACAAGCTGAAGACGGAGAATGTTCTCTCGTCGTCCGCTACTGCCAAGAAGGATGGCCAGACAAGAGGAAGCTGCCTCCCAACTTGGTGCCGTACTGGAAAGAGAGAGGAAGGTTGACAGTCTCCGAGGACCTTCTTCTGTTGGACTGCCGCCTCGTTATTCCTGCTGCTCTGCGTAGCAACGTCCTGACCCTTCTGCACGACAGCCATCAGGGACTTCGCCGCTGTAAGGAGAGAGCCAGAGAAAGCGTCTGGTGGCCTAACTGCAACAGCCACATCGAATATTTGGTCACTGGCTGTGACAAGTGTGCGGAAACAAGGGTGGTACACTCTGAGCCCTTGATGTCAACGCCTACACCAGATCGGCCATGGCAACACCTAGCCATTGACTTGTTTCAGCTGAAAGGCCGTGATTATGTTCTTGTGGTGGACTATTACTCTCGGTTTCCGGAAGTCGTCTCCTTGAGCTCTACGTCAGCCTCAGCGGTTATCGCGGCTATCAAGAGCTGCTTTTCCCGACATGGGATACCGGACGTTGTACGGACAGACAATGGTCCGCAGTTTGCTTCACAGGAATTCGCAAACTTTGCTTTGTCGTACGGTTTCGAGCATGAGACCAGTAGCCCTCGGTACCCGCAGAGTAATGGCGCAGTAGAGCGCATGGTGCACACAGTGAAGGATCTTTTGTACAAGTCCGAAGACCCATACTTAGCGCTTCTCACCTACCGGGACACTCCGGGCGTCGCGGGAGTTTCTCCTGCCATGTTGCTGATGGGTCGGCGGTTACAGACGCGTCTTCCTGCTCTGCCGCAGCGACTCGCACCTGTTCAGCCAAGCCACGAGAGGTTCTGGGCTCAAGACTCCAGGAATAAGGTCCGACAGGCGAGAAACTTCAATCGCCGCCACAACGCTCGCTCTCTTGGTCCTCTCAAGCCGGGTGACAGCGTCTGGGTCACGGATGCCAGCTGTCAAGCACGCGTCCTGAGCCCTGCCCAACGACCACGATCGTACGTCGTAGAGACTCCCACGGGAATCCTGCAGAGAAACCGCCGGCACCTGGTGCATTTCTCGCCGACCGTTACAGCAAGGGACTTTGTCGAGCTTCCTGCTGCCGAAGAGCCTCCAGGACAACCACCTGAAGAAGGTCAGCCTCTCCTTGACGGCGGCAAACGGTTGCGTTTCCGGGGTGTGCACGCCAAGCAAAGCTAGTACGGTACGAGCTTGCGGACCCATGCAATAAAGCAGCGTTCTTACTTGCGTTTCGTCACTTGCAGAACGTAGACCGGTGGCAAAGGCGTAGTCCTCGTAGGTTTAAATCCACGTTGTCCATTCGCCTGGGCTCGTAAAGACGAACGGCGACGGCGGTTGAAGCCCCGTGGCCCCGAGGGGGACGCTCTTTTCTTTGTCCGGCATAGCGGTAGCGCCGACTACGAGCAGGTGGACCCCACTCCTGACACCATGTTCAGAGCGTGAGTGCTCTGGGCGCGACACGGCAGCCGGGAAGACGAAGCAGACGAGCAGACGAGGGTGTCATGACGAACCCACAACTTTATTACTCGAGCGTGAAGTGGCGAAAAGACCCCCCCGCTGTCTCCGGCACGCGCTTATCTAGATCTTCTCGATGCGCACCTGGCGCCATCTCTTGGTCACCTCAAAAACAACATCAGGGTTGCGACCCCTACAGGCAGCATGGCCAGCAGATGCACTTTCGGATACTTTCGGCTTAAGGCTTGAATTAGATTGGGGTCTGCGGCTTTTTCATTTGTTACTAAATCTAGTAACTAACTAGATTCAGCCTTGTGTCGCGCCCTCAATTCGATCCAATCCAAGGCTTGGACTGGATTCGTCGGCTGTTCTCTTTGCATCGGGTAGCACATTACGTTGGGTGAGCAGAGCCTGTGCTCCACTTTAGGCAGAATTTATCGTCTGTGTTTCTGCCCCGAAGTCCTCAAACCTTTGCTCAGGGCACTCGATGGCGTTTCCGGCTTATTGTCCCTGACTGGGCTCGCTTTTCCTTGACGAGGTCCCTGCCAATACCCGGTTTTCCCGGTCGCTAGAACCCTGTTAACGTTCTAACGCGTTCGATATGTGCAGGGGAGACAAAGGCTGCTAGCAATTGGGTCTGTCCACTGATCATTCGAATCAGAGCTTGGCATTCTGCCGTCCCCAAGTCTCCTTGTATCCTCCTCTCCATCACCTTCTTGGAGCATACTCCTTTCACTTTCTGCCCAAGTTTGTAATGCAAAGGGTTTTTGGTCTTCAAATAAGCACCATGTAAACCGAGAAAATCTGCACCCTGAACAAGTTCTATGAAAATCGCATTAAACCCACCTTCTCATCTCTAAAGCCCCGTGTTCAAAAATATTTGGAGTACCAAGAACAAGCTGCACTATCATTCTACTTAATGGAAGTGTAGCCAAAATCTTAGTATAGTATAATTAAAAATTATTTTATTCATGAACAGGAACTTTTAAATAAGTAAATCAATCCTGCAAGTTTAGACTAGACAAATGTAGGCCAGAAACACTCAAATCTTGGATTTAATGAGGAGATAACTTGATATTTTTTCTTGGGCTCTATATTTCGCAATTAAGGTCGAAGCTGAAGTTTCGGAATAATTCGCGGATTCTAAGTTTTGCGACGCAGTAGGATCTTGATATAGATAACAATGTGTTTACATTTTACCGGAATTGTAAACGGGACCTATTTTTTGCGAATTGTAGGCGATTCGCGAAAATCAGGTCGTCAAGAAAAATAAGTTGTTTACGGTATTTGTTTCAAGCACAGTAACATGAATTCCATTGCACCCATTAGTGTGGACACTGCCAAATGCTTCATTTTCAATTTAAAAAGAGATTCTTAACTTTTAAGCTAGTTGATGATTTTCATAATTCTCCTAAACATGTAATTTGAGACATGCTGAAAAACCAGTTAGCATGCTATTTACAGGTAGAGTAGCACATAAAGATTGGCCAAAGCATATTGTTAAAACCCCTACACTGTCAGAAGGAACAAAGGTAGAATTATAAGCATGACGCCGAAACACGGCACGAACCAAAGTTCAGTGTAGCAGAGATCACCACACTATTTGATCTCACAGGTTGTGAGTACCCTGGACCTGCCCATTTATTACATCTCTGGCTGGAGTACTCCAGCACTTTCTCAACATTGGCTCTAAACAAAAAATCTGATCGTTCAGTAGCTAGCTACCAGGTTTCAGAAATGCCAATGTGTTATGTAAATCTGCACGTCCCTTCACTTCTCTCTTCCAAATGTCAGCAGCAAGCACAAGCTTCCGCCACTAGGTGCCTTCGTTCTTAAAGTCATAAGCTCATGCTCGCAATGCTCAATTCGCCATAGAGCTAGTACAGTATGGCGAATGTTTGGTCGATAAATATTTCTGTCAGAATGCTTGGTCAATAGATATATCATTCAAAGTAATTTTCTGCATTTGTGATCAAAGCGAGTCTCTAAAAGCTTTCCGGAGTATTCAAATATTTGAAAAAAACTTATAACGTCACTATCTTCTTTACACTACACTGCCGTTCCACACAGGACTTAATTAATTTATCTTCGAAATAATTTTGGCTTCTGCCACCCTAACTCACGAGACGCCGAGTTAGTCATAACAGTGCAATAGGGAGGGGCTCATGTGGCTCTTCAACTGCCTCGGTGTGCCGCACTCCTCTATGCTATACTCTATTTTACTTCATTTCACAATAACTTCGCGAACTGTGTAGGCTACGGGCCCCACAACCCAATAGGAGCGTCGGGGCGAGGTGTGTGACACTACGTCATGGGCGTGTTTGCGTCACAATGCCAAATGCGAACCGGCTGTCGTCTGCTAGCCAAGAGTCCTCTGCTGCGAAATAAACCAACTTCATATTTTTACATCCATCACCTCAACACTGCTGTTTGCTAGAGTAGCGAGCTTTTCGGAAATAGTTCATGAGAAAACCAAACGCTCAATTTACCCTCGAATTTGTGGCGGGTTCTAATGCCAGGGCGATGATTTGAGCGGAAGCGGTCGATCGCACGGCCCCGATCGTCTAAAGATTGTTCAACATGTTTTGCTGTCCTCGGAAAGGTGTTGGTACGTATTAAGTATCATTGAAAAGTAACTTGTCTTTGTCTTTCTGCACTGTCGAGTAGTGTTGCGGTCAGAGGAGGCTGACCGAAACACTCTTAAAAAAAAGGAACCCTAGAACTACTTCTTGTCGCGAACGGCGCTTTTGCTGTGGCAGCAACGAGGTCTCTGGCCTCAACCATGGGGTTGCTGTCACGTGCCTTGCTCCGACGCTCTTACTGGGTTGGGGGGCCGCAGTCTCCACAGATCGCCAAGTTATCGTGAAACAAAGTATAGTTGCTGCACTCGGAGTAAGGGTAAAGGATCACAAACTCAGCATGTCCAGCACTTGCAAGACGGTATAGGATATACACTTTGAGGTTAACAAGCCATACACCAGATAAGGTGCTTCGTCTGCGTTGAATGGTTCCAAACATCTATCGATGCCCTTGCACCAGCAGAGTTGAATCGTTCATTATGAAAAGCAAACCAACAAAACTACAAGACTTTTGGCAAAAATAGGTTACACTGTCTACAGCAATCTGTGCTTTTGATTTGGGATTTCAGAGAGATGAGCTCAATAGACCCTTTTAGCAATGCTGCGCCATCTAGCGGCGCAGATTCCAAACTATGTGCACTTGCCGGGAGTGGTCACGTCCGCTGCTCCGGTCGTGCCGCAGCCGCCATTATGAGGTATACGGTCGTAGAGGCCAGTACTCTGTAGTTCCCGCATAGCGCCTTTTCAGATGCGTTTTTTTTTTTTTTGCTGTGCGGCATTGTGCAAGCAGAGAGGCGCGAAGGATAACCTCCCAAACAAAACGAGGTTTACTGTTTCGCTGCAAAAATACAGCTGTCAACAACACAGTGCATCAATATGAACCCCAATTTGTCAAGTGTGTGCTCCCTATGCTCAAAATGAATTAAGTCAGGATATGCGCGCGTGCACAAGGATTCATTGTGACAGCACACGCAGTAAAAAAAAAAAAACTATCAGAGCAACGAGCACACGCACATAGCTCTCACCGAGGATTCGGGCGTGCCGTATGAGCTATTCCAAAATTCGGGTACTGTCTTCTTCCATGTGTTCCGTTTTTTTCCTTCCCGAGTAATCCGTTTTTCGAAGCAACCGAGAAATCGTTCTAAATGTCAAGTGGGGAAACATAGCACGAAATTTACGAGGCTTTATGCTGAAGCAGTTCAATCACGCTGGCTACCTTTCGAACGTTGCTGGTAGTCACCACTTCTTGAGGCAACCGACGTAATTTTTGCGGGGACTGAATTTTCGCGAATTTCGGACTTACTAAATATCACGAAAAATAAATCACGCAAATAAATTACGCTACAGTAAAGAATACTAAGCGTGCCCCTCCAAATCGCAAAACATTTGCCCGCCAAGAATACCCAAAATTTAAACTTCGTAAAATTGGTACAATATCGAGACCTCGAAGATAAATTTAACAGTATTTGCTTTCAATGATGTTGAAAGGCGTAAGAGAAAAGAATGTCGCGTCGAAAACTGCCACTGCCGCCGAAGCTGAAGACACGATAAAGGACGGGATCGTGCAAACATCGGCAGCGATGGCGTGACAAAAGCAGCTTAATCGTCGATGTAAACCGAATTGCGAACGGAGACGCGAAAAGCAACTATCGCCAGTGTGGACAGCGTCCCCAACAAAAATGCGAAAACCTATACTCAGTCGCCGATGTAAGACCAAAGCCGCAAAAAGAAAGTCGCCGTTTCGTGCGAAGGTGCCTCCATTTAACTTTCAGTCACAAATTTGAACTGCGCCTTCGGTTTTGGTCGCTCGTCTTGTGGGCGACGTAGTTGTCATTTACTTTATCCGCAGTGTACCAATTTGGAATGTCAACCAAGCTCCTGGTCCACGATAGCGAATCGGGGCCAGCGGCGGTGGTGCTCGCGATTGCGGGCGCATACCACACAAGGCAGCGCCTTGCTCGATCATAGTGGCCAGCCGCACTTTCGAGTGCCGTCGAAGCAGCGGCTCATTGTTGCCAAGCGCGATTTCGGAAAGGGTCTATTCTCTGGAAATTAAAAATTACGTTTATTCTCAAAGAATTTCTGTTCTGCATTTCAAGGTTGTCTTGTTAAAATAAAAATAAATACCAGTACTAACCTGATAAGCATCTATGGAGTCTTGTTTTGGCTAGCAGCGACTGGCTCTGGTTAGCAATGACTCAACGTCCCCAGGATTGAAACGATGTTTAAGTAACGTCCAACCTTATGCACTTTTTGGTATAACTGGAAGACACAAAACATCTTGTTAAAAATGACAAATCCTTTTCACAGGCAAAATTTTGCAGTTCATTATTCCTGAGAGTGATTTCCCATAATAGTGTTAAATTAGAACAACGAGCGCAAAGTTGTTTCAATAAAGGGCCCCTGAAAAGAAAAACAAAATGTTTTTTTTTTTTTAAACTGTCTGGTTTGCACACGCGTGTCAAAAAATATTTTTATGTGAAAAAACAAAATTGCTCAGAGCAATACTGACGGCGCGAGACGCGATTTAGTCGTAGTCACCTCCTTCCCAATTTTTTCCTTTCGGCATTTCGAGCGAGTGTAGGAGAGGTGGATCAGCTTCGCCTTCGTGTTGAGGTGGCGAGAGCGAATGACCATTCCGTGACGTCATAAATTTTGCGCACAAAATTTCAAATAGATCACTCCCTGTCAATATTGCTCTAAAAAATTTTTTTTTTTGCATAAAATTTATTTTTTCACATTAGTGTCCCGACCAGACTGTTCAAAAAACCCTTTTTTTTTCCAGGGGTCCTTTAAGAGGTGTTTGCCTGATATGCATTTGTGGAATCAGGTATTGACTAGCAATGACCTATTGACCCCGGGAATGAAGTGCTGTTTCAGTAATGCTTCCTGCACAAAAAAATCAAGTGTAAGAACACAAGCTCCAAGATCTTCGTGCCATTCTCCTCCCCCTACTTTTCTGTGCATTTAATTTATTTCATCCATTGTTAAATTCTAAAGATTTTGAAGTGCTTATCCTACGTCCTTTCGTTAGACTGAGTGGGTAACCTGGAGAATTCATTGATGGTGAGGACACTTTTGCATTCACCCCACGCTGTTCTTGAAAGCAGAAACACCTCTCCCTTAACCACAGTCATTAAGCACTTTTCATAGATCATACACGCAAGGTTGGCAATACCAGCACAAGCTCATGTCTTAACTTTGAGCATGAATTAAGCATACCGAACTCAACCTGTGACACCGGAAGAAGAAAAAAAAAGGACGCGAAAAAGAGGACGACACACAATGTCTCGAACACAGCTGCAGGTTTACTTCTAAAACCTCACCATTTTATAGGGGTGCACCGCAGTCAACGCCAAGAACCCTCGCACCAAGTCACTCCCCCAGATTGTCAACAAGGACAAACAAAAGAACTGCTCTTGATGCGCCCACACTTGCCGAAGTCAAGCCACCGACTAACAAGCAAAAAAAAAATTTAGCTGTGTTTGAGACGTGTGGTGTTCGTCGTTCTCTTTTTCGTGTCCTTCTTCCGGTGTCTCAGGTTTTGTTAAGTCTGCAGTTCACGAGCCTTGCCAATACTTTTACTCTTCTCTCAATTAACCATATGTCTGCAATCCACAATATCTGATCTATGGCAAGTCTCTGTTCCACCAAGCCTTTTCCATTGTCAAATGAGCAAGCATTATTTACAAAAACTTCCTTTCATTACATTGCTTCAGAAAACAATTGTTCTTTCTCAGTTAGAATCAACTGATCATATTAGGATGATTGCCAAATAATGACAGATTCACACGATAGATCGAATCGCAATTTTCAACCGTGCACCGTTTGTGAAGTTACCATCACGTAGGCTATTCCTGCGATTTGTCCCTCGTCCGCGGACACCCAGAGTGTAAGGGCAGAGGGCCTTTTCAATCGCAGATTTTTGTCAACTGAGTAACTGGAAAAGCGGTTTTGCGGTAGAGTAGCAACAGCTCACCAATATTTTTGTTTTCAAATCAGCGAAACAGAGATAGTGGACCACTGTTTTGTCCATTTGCGGTTTCATTTTGTCGCGCCACTCGTAATCTTCATGCGTGAAACAAGCTGCAAGAACTTTGCCAGGCTGACACACCGCAGGTTCTGGTACTCCTCCGGGTTTGTGTCAAGAAGCTTGTCAAAACTCGACTAGCGAGCTGCAATCTTTCCTGCACATCCGCCCAGTAAGACCTTTCTTGTGGCTGTAGTGTGCTGAGAGTGGTTCACAAGCGAGCAGTGCGTAAAGGCATTTCCAAATGCCTCTCAGCGACCCCAGGACTTCATCGGTTTAACGCTGAAGCCTCCTGAAGCAGGATCATACTTATGTCATGTCGTTAGAAAGTAAGTGACATTTAGCGCTAAGCCTGTCACTATGTTTTGGCTCACTTGGTATGTAATAGCGGCACACGATGATTCCTTTTCATGATAGCACCGTGATCCTAGTCGCAAACATCACCTCTGCTCTTGGGAAACAGTGCCACACTGCGATGTTGGCGTTTCGCGAAATTGCACGACTGCAAATAGGTTCAGTCTGTCCTCGCTGTCACCTGCTCGTCTCCTTTGTGTGGATCCGCTTGGGGGACTAACGTTCCGTGGACGTCTTCTCACGTGATAAACCCATCTCCGGATTAGCACGTCGCATAAATCAGCCATAAGTGGACTGCGGAGTCTGCACTCACTTAACATTTCTGTTGACGTAGCCTGCACGCCATGAAAGTGTGTTTCGTATCCAATTAAATATTCTCGAAGAAACAAGGACTCTGCACAATGATGTCGCACATTGTTCACCTTAACCCCTTAACCGTTCTTTTGGTCTTGAGTTTTTGATCCTAATTTTTTTTTTCTTTTATTACCTGTGCGGCTGGGCCACACGAGCCTCCACAATCGGTTGCCATCCTTAAAAGCGTGTACAATAAAAAAATGTGTGCTGCCATCTCTTAGCTGCACCGCAAACCAAGCTCGGAATGGGCCTGGGACGTCCAAAACAGCCAAGGGCTGAAGTAGGGAGCGCGGACGTGCAACACTCCTCCTAAACGCTTAGGGGACGGCTCTAGGTGGACGAGCTAGGCTTGTTTAAAACGTTTAAAGGACACATGCAAAGAAAACAAAGCTTTTTTTTTTCTTTAAACAGCCGGGCTAGGAAAAGGAAGTAATAAACAAATTTAAAACAAGAAAGAACAATATGTAGAGCTATATTTACGGCACTAAACAAATTTTAGTTGGCGCCCATGGGCGCCGCGGAAATGTGGCTCATATTTATCACGCGACTGGCCGCTATTTGTCACATGGTACTTGCGCTCTTTCGGAAGCTTCTTATGGTCTCGAAAGGTTACTTATGTATCTTTGTTTGAAGTGCAACAAAAAACAAAGATTAATAAGTTACTATTAGAGTTCAAAGGAAGCTCCTGAAAAAGCGCAAGCAGACGTGATAAACCTGTGCACCGATAAGATGACGGCGGCGGTGCCCAAGATCACATGAACTTGGGCGGCGACGGTGGCGACGCCATGGCCGCGGCGGTGCACAGGTCAAACACGTGACCAGCGGCGGCTCTCACGGGCGCCAACTACAAATTCGTTTTGCGCTATATAGCTATAAAAATTTTATTTTTTGTTGTAAATTTGTTTTATAACAATCTTTTTCATCTAGGCTGTTTAAAAAAACAAATCTTTTTCCTTTCCATGTGTCCTTTAAGGGTTTAAGGAGCTCCAGTACCTTCCACGTCATGGAATCTTCTGTAGTAGCATATGATTCTAAATTACAAGACTAGGTTACAGACAGTAACAAAAAAGAGGAAGACAGGACAACATATTGTTTCATATTGTCATTTTTTTTCATCAGTTCCGTATTAAAAGGTTTTCGTAATAAAACATACAGTTGCATTTTATCTACGCTCCTCTTTCTCACCTCCTGCCTACCAAATGAACCAGCAAAGTAAACTCCTCCCCCCCCCCAACATACAAACAACGCACAGTAGATATTTCTGGACACAATATTCCATGAATATATTGTGCATCTGTACCAAGCTGAACACCAATTTTCGGTCTGAGGGAAGAAAGGGTGACGAAACTGACAAACATGGCAGTAGCATACTTTTCACTTTTGCACATGTAGGAGAACCATTCATTTCTATTCGAAAGGTAGAAAACCCAAAGGCTATGAGGTTGCTCACCGACAGCAAGTACCAGGAAAGGGGAGAGGGGGGCAGGATTGTGAATGCAGCTGGTCTCCAATGCTTGTGCCTTTCTGAAAGTTGGAAGTAAGACTTTTAAAGAAAAATGACCCCAACTATGGCAACAAAACATTTTTTTTTCATTCCATTTGTCATACCGAAAAAGTTTGTATGAGGAACTTTGCCGGGCAGACACGATGCAGATTCTGCTATTCATCTGTGTCGAGAAGCTTCTGTCAAAGCGTGTCTAGCACGACGCAATCACTTTGCATCTCCAATTAACCGTTCAGCCAGCAACACCTTTCTTGTAGGGGTGTCGCGAACCGGCCGAGGTTGGAGTTCGACCAGCTTAGACTTTTTCGAACTCCTTGCGAAAAGTTAGGAAAAGGTTCGACGCAGGTTCGACTGCTATGCGCCTGCGCGACATGCCGGCCAGTTGGCTTCGGATTGAATGGTGATGGCTAAGGGATGAATTAAGGGCAGCACCGATTGTTTATTCCAGTTAATACAGTACAAAAAAGTAAGTTATTAACTTCTTCAATAGTTAGAATTAGTTTATTTTATTTGCAACTGTTCATAAAATTAAAATATCCCTTTGCATGAAAAAACATTCTGCAGACCTAGACATGTTTGTATCAAGATCTGGCCACGCTGTCCACAAAGTCGAACCAGTCAAGTCTGGTTAAAGGTTTCGAAAGTTCGTCGAACCGGTTTGACTCAGTCGAACCCCAAATATTCGACCTAAAAATCCGAATCGACAGAAGTTCGCAGCACCCCTTCTTTCTTGTGGCTGTGGTATACTGAAGGCGCGAGCACGGAGTGAGTGAAGGCGTCTCCAAATGCCCCATGGCGAGCCCAGGACTTCGTCGCATCTACGCCAAAGCCTCCTCGAGCAGGACTACGCGTGTGTCTTTGTCATGACTTTATTTAGTAAAGCTAATGCTGCTTCGCACTAAGCCTATCATGATGTTATGTCTCCCTCTGCACGGAACAGCTGCGCAGAGTTTTTTTTGAAGTAGCGAATGTTGATTTCGATCTTAGACAACTGTGCCACAGTGTGATCGCACAATGTTAGTTTCACAGCAGTGTGGGGCCGCGAACCTGTTTGGTACGTACTACCTGTTTGTGAGTGTGCTCCTTTGTGTGGATCAGTCCGTCGTATGAATCAGCCATCAATGAAGAGTGCTGTTCATTTTGAACTTGATATAAATTAACTGAGAAGCACCATTTTGAAGGATGGCTAACCCGCCTAAAACCCCTTGATGTGTTTGTGTTAGTTTTGGAACTGGCGTGTAAGTGCCAGTGCACGAGGCCCGTGCAGCACTTGGAAGCAAATGGCAGTATAGCCCTGAAATGAGATGCACTTGGAAGTGAATTCTTTGAAGCTCCGTAGAAAACTCTCTCGCCTCTGCCTTTTTCATAAAGTCGACTACCATTGCCCCGACCTCAAGAACTCTTTGCTATCACCTCCGGACAGAACATCATATCATCTCATCATCTCATATTTCCAGTTCCACAACCGCATTCAATTAGTCTTTCCTTCCTCAAACTATCTCCGATAGTAACAGCCTACCCTCCACCATCGTAGACCCAGAAGTAATTCTAGCAAGCTTACGGATTCATTTTTCTTGTTATAAGTATTTCATCGCCACTATGTATAAATAATGAGATTCCTTTTTTTGTTCGTGTTCATTTGTACAACACGTGTACACCCCCCCCCCCCATTTTATGCAATTCCCTAACCGGGCCCTTAGGGTAAAAATAAATAAAATGAAATGAATGGCATCACAGCACTCACTCGTGGACAGGTCTCTCGCATTCACACGATAAAGGCTGAACCGCATGTAAGCGGTTTAGCGAGCCACGAGACAAGCAACAGCGACGAGCAACTAAGACTTCTCACTGTCGCTCGTGTTTTTTGGATTTCTAGGAAATGTCACTCATTGACTTGATCACTTGCTTCCGTCCCTTTCAAGCAATTTACCTTGCCACGAGACTGACTGAGTGATAGCGAAAAGGTTGCCATCGCTCGTCTCGTCGCTCGCTCAATCGCTTACATGCAATTTAAACTTTATGGCTGTTGGTGCTTGCAAAAATGTAAAGCGTGAATTTTATCAAAGGCTTTGTTGCCGACTCTCAGACAGCTGGGAAAACTTTGGGTTCCAGTGAAATAAGACCACATGATTTCTCACTTTGCTTTTGAACTGAGGAGGAAAGCTGAGGAGGAAGTAGTTTGAAAATCAGTTCATGGTCTCTGCAAGAAAGTTGTTTGGAACTCCTTTTTTCTGTTTTCTTGGACACTAGTCAATGCGAGATTTTTTTTTACCCGACCTTCACAATAAAATATTACCAGAGGGTTAGTAAATAAGCGCCACATATACAGCACTCTGTATAAAAAGTCCGTTTAGAAGTCAATACAGACGCTACTTCCAAAGGCGCACGTCACGCAATATTTCGAGTAGTTTCTGAAATACGAAAATCGAACTTGAATCCGACCTCCCACAGAGGAAACAAACGGGGTGCAAATGCGAGCGCTAGGACGCTAACTCGTACCTTTAGCAGTCATGGGTTCCGCAAAACACACCACCTAGCTAGGTGGTACCAAGCCGCCACCCGATTGGCAGAACTCAAGCCCTGAACACCTATCTACGAGATAAAGCTCCCTGATACACTCACCAAAAGCCTCGCTCGGCGCCCCACGCCCCCGGTGGGACATTTGCTCCTGGGTCCGTTCCTGCCATCTGACTGCTCGCTCAGTGACAGGTCGGTTCCGGTACTTTCTTGGCAAAAGCTTGAGGGTCATCTAATGCGCAAAGAACGTGAGCGACAAGGAACCGCACACGTTCGCGTTCACTCTGCCTGCACACACAAGAACACGCCATAAACCCTCTGAAAAGAAAGGGCTGGAGGTATAAACCAGATAGGCGAGTACTCACCAAGTAGACTCTAACCCGCAGCTGCTTCCGTGGGCACGGCGGCACCCTGGACATTTTGTATTTCCAAGAACGTTCTTCGATGTTTTTTACACAAGCATAAAGAAATGAAACCGCCCAAAACACAGTGGCCCGAGAGATTGCAGCTTGCTTTGATTTTGGTTACGATGGCGATTGCGATGCGGCGACGTTCACTGGTTTCGACGACAGGTGTTACGACCAAACTAACTTGACGCAACGTAAATATTCCGGCTTTAGTCGACTTACATTATAACTTTTAAACATAAATACAAAAACTGTTTTAACATTTATATAATTGTTTTGTAATAAAGTATGCTTAGTTAATTGTCTACTAAACTGAAGCTTGGCCTGTCTCATCTTTGTTTTATTTCAAGATGGCAGCGACAATCGTTCTCTGTGGCACTCAGTGCATTGGTTCTCCTGTTATCCACCTTTGGCGATCTGCATCAGCCGCAAGCATGCTGTCTAAGTATTGTGTGCTCGCCGGAAAGAATATCCAGTCTTCTCGGAAGCAAGGCTGCAACAAGGGCTGCTCGGATCGTGGCTCGGACATCGTCGGCACCCACAAATCGCGTCCGCGAGTCTCACGTTGTTTGCTTCGGCACGTTTCCGGCGTCGGATCCCCGAGCCCTGGCCTCAGCCCTACATGACCTAGCTGTGAAAGACAATCTACGACAACGCGGCGTCTTTGGAATGCGATTACTACGATCAGTGGCTCTTAAAAACTGAGTAGCCCCCCTTCAGTTGTGAGTGTCGAGCGAGTGACGCAGCAGGATGCTGACTCTCTAGGTGGGCAAATGCCCACACCAGGTTTATTGACCCTCGTTTGTAGTGGTCCTACACAGTGGTGCCATCCCGTGTTACAGCGGTAGATTATTTACACAGCAGTGCCATCTAGTGCCACACTGTTACCCTACACTACATCCTCCCATCGGTAAAACTAAACAGAGGTACCCTTGCCCCGAAAGAAAATGTTCATAGGTCAAGCCTTCTGGTCCTGCAAATCCTTCTGCCGAACCTCGAAACCCGTGGAGGAGAAGCAGAAGTGGAACTGCTGGATGCCTGTCTACTTGTTGAGCTTTTCCGAGGCGATGCGGTTCTCTGATCTCGGGCTGTTCGAGCTGCTCCTGGCGTTGTTTCTGGCATGGCGGTCTGCGTCGCCATGGGACTGCCAGACGGGCTGGTGCCGGTGATACATTCTGTAGGATTTCTAGTCGTTGGCACAAGGTGCTTCCTGTTGAGCTCAAGCACACCCGTCGGCGTCTCCACAACGTATGAGCGGGGGCGTTGAGCTGGCCCCATGACAGTTGGGGGACAGTTAGCATCCTCTACCCAGACTTGCTCGCCGGTCTTGAGAGGACTAAGTGCGCGAGCCGCGTTCCTCCGCTTGAAGTTCGATGCTTGCCGTCTCCTGCTGGCTTGATCACACTGAATGAATGGGACGGACGGGGACCAGGCTGGCTCCACCTGGTAGGACGTCTTCGTTACCCGAGTCTGCCGGCGCCCGCCCATAGGCAGCTGAGCAGGGCTCACTCCGTTTACGCTAGGAGTGTCCCGATATACCAGAAGCGCAAGGTAGAGATCACCTGCCTTCCTCAGCAGGTCCTTGACCGTCCTCACCATCCGTTCTACCTCCCCGTTTGACTGTGGAAATCGGGGGCTGCTCGTGATATGGCGGAAGCCAAAGGACTCGGCGAAGGCACAGAATTCTCTGGCAGCAAACTGGGGCCCGTTATCGCTGCGCACCAGTCTCGGGATCCCGTGGCGCGCGAAGACGCTCTTGATGGCGTTGATGACAGCAGGTGTGGTCGTCGAGCGCAGGCTGATGACCTCCGGGAAACGTGGCCGATAGTCTACCACGAGGACGTAGTCCTGTTACCACTACTCGAAATGGGCAACTTTCCTTATAACTCCCTGCCATGACCCTTTTTCTCTTACCACTACTCGAAATGGGCAACTTTCCTTATAGCTCCCTGCCATGACCCTTTTTCTGTTACCACTACTCGAAATGGGCAACTTTCCTTATAGCTCCCTGCCATGACCCTTTTTCTGTTACCACTACTCGAAATGGGCAACTTTCCTTACAGCTCCCTGCCAGACCCTTTTTCTGTTACCACTACTCGAAATGGGCAACTTTCCTTACAGCTCCCTGCCATTACCCTTTTTCTGTTACCACTACTCGAAATGGGCAACTTTCCTTATAGCTCCCTGCCATGACCCTTTTTCTGTTACCACTACTCGAAATGGGCAACTTTCCTTATAGCTCCCTGAACGGCCAGGACTACATCCTGGCCGTTCAGGGTGAGCAGATCTATTCCTACCTCTTCCCAGGGTCGACTTAGAGTCGTTGATGGCAGCATGGGTTCCGAGCGCTGCACTCTGGTTTCGGCACACGTGGGGCAGTTAGACACCAGCGTGTCTATCTGGTTGTTGATGCCCGGCCACCAGACCGACTCCCGAGCGAGAGCTTTGCACCGATTGATGCCCTGATGCCCATCATGTAGGAGCTCCAGCATACGACGCTGAAGGGCGGACGGCACGACGATGCGGAACCCCTTCACAAGCAGTCCCTAGCAGACGCTGAGGTCCCCTTGGTATTGCCAGTACTTCTTGACGTGGAGAGGCAAGCGGGAGTGCCGTGGCCAGCCGTTGACGCAGTAGTGAAGCAGCAGACTGCACTCGCCGTCGGTGGCTTGGGACTGGCGCAAGTGCTCGAGCGGTGACGAGACGATGTCCGGCAGAGAACGGACAACCTCTTGGACGAAGAGCTCGACTTAGTTCACCCGGCTTGACGAAGACGGGATCCTAGAGTTGCGCGCGAAAGCGTATAATGCAGTTGCCAACAGCTTCCCCGGTACGTAGAGTACCCTGTACTGGAAACGCATCAGCTTCAAGCGAAACCGCTGAATCCTGTGGTTGCAGCAGGTCAACGTCCATGAATCCCAAGAGTGCGACCAGAGGTTGATGGTCCGTCTCGAGGAAGAACTGAAGTCCACGGACGTACTCCTCGAACCGCTGCACCGCCCACGTGACCGCTAAAGCTTCCTTTTCCGTTTGGCTGAATCGGCGCTCCGTGGGTTGAGGGACCGCGATGCGAGAGCAACGGCCCGACGCTAACCGGATGGCTGCTCCTGAAGGAGTACTGCCCCGAGTCCAAAGGAGCTGGCGTCTGCCGAGATCGTGGTCTTGTACGCGGTGTGGTAGCGAGCCACGCAGAGGTCGGAGCACAGCTGCTTCTTCAGACGGCCGAAGGCAGACTGTTGCGCATGGCCCCAAGTCCAAGCAGAGTTCTTGAGTAGCAAGGCACGTATCGGCGCGGTCACCTCCGAAACGTGGTGTACAAAGCGCCCGATGTGATTTACGAGGCCCAATAGACGACGGACGCCTGCAACGTCTTCGGGTGCAGGCATAGCTTGGATCGCCGGAAACTTCTCTGGATCGGGGGCGATTCCTTGAGTGCTGACCACGACTCCAAGGAACTTGACGCTGGAAGTGGCGAACGAGCACTTCTTCCGGTTGAGTGTGACTCCATGCCTTCGCTAGCCGATCGAGGACTTGCCGGAGTCAGCCGGTCGTGCTCGGAACGCGTCTTTCCGAAGACGAGTATATCGTCAATCATGTTCACAACATCCCGCTTGGCCTTCCAGGATCTGAGACATCTGCCGCTGGAAATACTCCGGTGCGGCCGTGATCCCGAATGGCAGCCGGAAGAAGCAGCAGCGGCCAAACGGGGTAATAAATGTGGTTAGCTCTTGGGACTCGGTGGACAGCTTGACCTGGTGGAAACTTGATGTGGGGTCTAACTTGCAGAAAACTGTGGCTTCTCCCAGCACCCCGAGGCATTCTTCCACGGTAGGAGGCACCCCTCAAGATGTCGTTTGTGCCCTAAAAAGCGGCTACACAATTTTTTTTATTTTTTTGTTAGTAAATGCATATTTGTGTAGTATTTGAAGACTCTACTAAATACATCCCACAACTATACATCAGAAACGAACACAAACACAAAGACCACGACGCACTGGACACCTGAATCACAGTCGCGTTGACTGCTCTAGAGCCTTATATAGCCTACATATTTAAGGTAATCATTTGGCCGGTGACCAGCTCTGCACTTATTAAGGTTCTAAGTATTCTATCTTCTCCTAGGGAGTCTGTCAAATGAGAAACAGTGTTTTGAAGTTCGTGGACGATATCTCTTACTAAAAAGCATTGGTACAACTAATAATAATTTGGCGTTTGGCGCAGTCGCTAAAACAATATCCACAAAAACGGCTTCTAGAAGAAATGTTATTGCTTCTCTGCATAGCACCACTCAGGATGAAGCGAGTCAAGCTAGTTTCTTCACTTTAAAATAGTAATTTTGCTTTTCTTTACTAGTTGACTATTTAATACGGTCATTAACGTCACTATATTAAAGTCACTACTCACATCACATAGAATGGCGAGTATATTTATTCAGTGAACTAACGCATGCGCTAACACAATTCCACGCCAAACATATCTGCTCAATGCTCTTGCTCAAGCTTTCCAGCATCAGCAAGTATTGTGGTTGTAGTTCTCGAACCCCGTTTGTGATTGGTGTGCAAGAAACTCATCAGGTGTGTTCTTGATAGAAAAAAACAAACAATAACATAAACTTCTCTGATTCATCAGTTTGATGCTGCACAACTCAATTGACAAACTACTCAAATGTTGTATTTAGGCAGTTCAATGTACTCCACATCTGCTTGAAGTGAATTTCTGATAGGCAAGCTTTTCATACTTTGGTAGTTTAAGTCAAACTACCAAATTATTGCAGTCAAAATGTACTTAGGGTGTAACAGAACAGTATTTACGATTTCTAGGTATTTCAAGAGCATTCTGCACATATTTTTGATCGCTGCCTTTTTTTACGGTTGTAGTATATTTTGCGTGACGCTCTCGAAGAACCACCTTGTTGAGGCGAGTCAAATCCATGCAGAGTCGGTAGCCACCCGAGACCTTAGGTACGACAACCAGTCCAGCACACCAGTCAGCGGGTGTGTCCACCCGACGAATCACGCCTTGAGCTTCAAGCTTAGCGAGCACAGTCTTGACGGCGTCGCGGAGAGGGAGTATAAGGCGCCGGGGTACACTCAACGAGAAAGGCGCAGCGTTGGGTTGCAGCCTCATAGTGTAGGCTTCGGGAAGTGTCCCAAGTCCTCGGAAAAGGTTGGGATCGAGACACAAGTCGCTCGAGGGATGAGGAGTCCCCGAGACGTGGTCCACAAACGTACAGATTCCTAAGGCTTCAATTGCCGGGAAGCCCACCAGCGGGACCGTCTTGGCGGCCACGACGTAGAGCAGCTGCTTGGCGGACTTGCCGTGCCACTCCAGGGTAGCGAGGAAAGTGCCCAGAACTTTCAGAGTGTTGTTGCCAGGACCTTTCAACTTGCCCTTCGGATCTTGAAGCTTCGAGGGGACGCCGAGAAACGTATTGGGTACGAGAGAAACTTCGGCGCAAGAATCCACCTTGAAGGAGAGTGGGCACCAATCGACGAGTACCTCGACAAACTTCGCACTAGGACGCTCTTCCGCAACGCCGTGAAGTTCGATAAAGCTGGCAGAAGGCTTCTGTGTCTGCTTCCCGTTGATGCGCTTTTTCTTGAGGGACACGTTCTCAAAGTGGCCACTCTTGCGGCAAAAGTTACAGGACGCGCGACGAGCCGGACAGTCAGCGCGGAGGTGTGATGCGCGCCCGCAGAAAGGGCACGGACGAGTTGGCTTATCCGCCGGCGCCGATTTTCTTCTGCGAAGGCGAGCGGCGTCAACGGAGAGCGGTGATGAATCAGCAGAATCACTAGCCTTGCGCTCGTTGTCAGCATCTCCATGTTGGCGAACGTGCGTAAGCGCTTCGTGCAACGTTAATCGCGGATTCCGACAGAGCTGGTAAGAGAGCTTGCGGTCGAGCAAACCCACAAGAAAACGGTCCCGGACAAGCCGCTCTTCTACGTCGGTCGAATGGTAATTGCAGCGCTTGACCATCGTTCGGAGCGCAGTGAAGAATGCGTCGACCGTCTCACCCGGTTGCTGCGTACGGCGGTGGAAGCGCGCTGACTCGTACAGCTCCTTCCGTGGGTGGACAAGGTGGTCGGTGAACCCCTTTTTCACGGCGGCGACGTCCTGGAGGTCCGCCTCTCCCTGCGTGGTGGACGCGAGGACCACCCTGGCTTGCGGGCCCATGCAGTAGAGCATGAAGCGCACCTGGACTTCTGTCGGAGCGGCGTTCAGTCCGGTGGCGAACGAGTAATCCTCGTACTGCAGCAGCCACGTGGGTCAGGAGCTCTGGTTTTCGAAATCAATAGCTGGCGGTGGACGCAGCTGGACCATGCCTTGTGAAAACAGAGCGGCGGATCCAGCGGACCCAGAGGAACCTTCACTGTTGGCCATGGCAAAGGGAAGGTGACTGCCTCGTCGGAATGTAGCAGTGGCAGGGACAGACCGTGTGTTGAAACTCTCGAAGCCCCAGGCACGGGATCAGAGGAGATGAATCCCGTCCACTTCTGACAGCATGTCGAGCGAGTGACACCGGAGGCAGCTGACTCTCCAGGCGGGCAAGTGCCCGCTCCAGGTTTCTTGACCCTCTTTTGTAGTGGTCGTACACAGTGGTGCCATCCCGTGGTACAGAGGTAGATTTTTTACACAGCAGTGGCATCTAGTGCCACACTGTTACCCTACACTACAGTGAGCTCTTTGATGTGAATGCTCTTACTTTCACAGTGTCCCGACTCTCCGAATGGTCATTCTACAGGTGACGGTGCGAGACGCGAGCCTTCTGTATTGCTTCAACTCTCGTTCTGGTTCTCAAAATGGACACTTGGCCCCGAATAAGCTGCTGCACCTTTACTCACTCTCGAGACTCATCCCACGACATTTCTAGCGGCACTATCGGAAACAATATGAGCGCGAACGCGCCTCCGCGTGTCGCCGCTAACTAAGGCGCCACCCTGCGGCGCCGTTCTGCAGTTTTGCGCATGCGCCTAAAAATCCTGTCGCTTTTCTCGCTTTGACTGTTAAACCCCCGTCTGTCGTTTGCTATGCGTGCGCTGGCGGCCGCTCGCGCTGTCGTCTGATATGCGACTCGTTTCCGTCGCATCTCAGACAAACAACTTAACAATATTCATGAGTTTCCTGTGCGATAACGCAATACCTACATTTAATATGTGATAAGTAGATGCTTTATTTCATTGGGTCGAGATGCAGCGATAACATGCAAATAGTTTCAAGAAAAAATATCAGCAAAGCTTAGCGCTCAACTACGGGGAGCACGGAAAAGATTCAGTTAAGTGAAAATTGGCTAGAGTTCCCTGACGAAGAACGGGTCAACATAGTTGAGCCGTCCCTGTGTTTCAGAGTTTCAGTTCCGTTCCTGTTTCCAGTTTCCAAGAAAGGACACAGCACGGCCACTGGGACACTGTATGAGCATTCTACTAATAAGCCGATTGAGCCTCTGGCTGACGGATTAACAGATACTTCACCTGTTAGGGCCACCTGTTCAAAGAATAAAAGCATTGTGTTTCACTGAAAACTTTCGAGCAAATCAACACCATTAAAGCTGTTTAGGGCAAATACAATTGGCGTAGGAAGCGCGGGTGTCCGCCGGAGAATGCAATGTTGTGCGGCAGACAACGCGAGCTGCCGCCAGCGCACAGAAGAGTCTTATAGCAGACGACAGCACGAGCAGCAGCCAGCGCGCGCATAGCAGACGACAGACGGGGGTTAACAGTCAAAGCGAGAACAGCGACAGGATGTTTACACGCATGCGCAAAACTTCAGAACGGCGCCGCAGGATGGCGCCTTGGGTAGCGGCGACACGCGGAGGCGCGCTCAAGCTCCTATTGTTTCCGATGGTACGTAAAACGTGGATGCAGGATTGGGTTTATGGCGTTCACCCTGTCGATTGATCACCTCGCCGACCAAACACGGTCGCGGCCGAATGGTTATCGTCTTTGGCTCCTACGCAAAGAGCTCAAGGTTGAATGCCTGGGAGTGGACGCGCTTTTTCGTTATGTCTGTAAATGTTAAGTTCTGGCAAATTTGAGAGCCCTGTTGCTTATTCTAGGTTAGAATGTTCTACGCACCGAACCTTATATGCCGATTTTCGCAGACCGGAAGACATTCTTTCTCAATTGAGTAATTTCTCTCCGGCTTGGGCAGTGTCCGACTTGCGTAGGTGATGACTCGCTCGGTGCCTTCTTGCACTTAAACCAGTACCGCTCCAAGTCCCGCATTATCAGCTTCTGTGTGAATCTCCGTTTCTGCATCCTGATCAAAGTGTCCAAGAACATGAGAAGTCTGGAGTATTTGCTTCAGCTCGTCGAATGCCTGCTGCTGCTCTTCGACCCATTCGAACTTCTCGGCATCTTTTGTAAGGTTTGTGAGCGGTGCGGAAATCCTGGTGAAATGCCGAACGAAGCGTCGATAGTAGGTACAAAGTCCAATGAATCTTCGCACGGCCTTCTTGTCTGTTGGCGCTGGAAATCGCATGACGGCACAAGTTTTCTCGGGGTCTGGGCAGACGCCTTTGTTACTAACCATGTGGCCTAGGAACATCAGCTCGTCATAGGCAAACCGACACTCTGACGGCTTGAGTGCGAGTCCAGCGGACTGCATGGCTTGGAGAACAACTCGGAGTCGTCACAAGTGCTCGTCGAAGTGACTTGAAAACACTACGACGTCGTCAAGGTCGACGAGAGAGCTCTGCCATTTTAGTCCTGCCAGTATGGTGTCCATGACACGCTGGAAAGTTGCTGGTGCCATGCATAGTCCGGAGGGCATTACCTTGAACTCGTACAGTTCATCCGGCGTGACGAAGGCTATCATCTCTCTGTCCCGTTTGTCAACTTCGATCTGCCAGTACCCGCTCTTCAAGTCCATGAATGAAAAATACCGAGCTGCGAACCCGTTCTGGCGTTTTTTTCATTGCAAGAAAGTAGATAGATATCTCTTCATCACCGCCTTCAGCTGCGGATAGTCCACGCAGAACCTAAGCGTTCCGTCCTTAGCCAGTACAACTGGAGAGGCCCCCGGACTGCTTAAAGGCTGGAATATGTCGTCGTTCAGCGTTTCTTGTACTTGCGCCTGGTTGACCTCCCTTTCTTTTACGGAGACTCAGTATTGTGATTGATGCACAGGGAGCACGTCATCCTCGGTAACGATGCGGTGCTTCTCAACGGTGGTTTTGCTCACGTTCAACGACGTCGCAAAGCAATCCCGGTATTCGGCGAGGAGCTAAATCAACTGCCGTCGTTTCGGATCCGCACGCTCGGGTCAACGTCGAGCTGTGCAGGCGACGTACTGTGTTTCTGAGGTGACGAGGACTCTTCTGTTCTTGCGGCGATTTCGCCGGAGTTCCGGAGTTCCTCGACATGGCCCACAGTGATATCTTTTGTGGGGCGTTGCGTTTCTTGTCGGAAGTTCATCCTGAGGAGCCCTGTGCGCCCATCCTGAAGTTCAGTTTATTCCTCATATGATGCCTATTCCTTTTCCCAGGAGCAATTGAATGTTGCCTTCCAGAACAACTTCTCTGCAAGTACCTGAATCTGTTACGACGGGTACAACAACACTTGATTGTGGCGGCAGGTTCACGTGGTCGGCAGCTACTCGGACGGCGGCTGACGCTGTTTGGGGTTTTTCTGAAGGCGGAACAGGTGTCCGCAACGTCAATCTGTTCTCTCCAAAGTCGATGACAGCGCCGTATTCACACGAAGTCCATGCCGAGAATGACGTCTCTGGCATAGTCTTGTAGAACGACGAATAAGACAAGACACGACTCCCCGTGAGTTTTGACGCCAGCAGTGCACCTTCTGACATTCATGATGTGTCCTCGAGCGCTTCGTACCTGTGACCCATCCAACAGCATCGTCACTCACGCAGTGAAGTTCACACATATTCAAATCACCGTGATTCGAATGCGTCTGCGGCTGCGCCCGTAATACTGCACGTCTCAAGGATACGTCACCAGAAGACGTGAACGTGACCCACTGCTCTGGGGATCCAAAACCCAGGAAGGAGGTCAGACGTGGCCTCGTTGTGCCGACCCAGCCTTTGTACACCTGCTACTCGTCTCGAGCGCTCTGTTTCTCGGAGATCTCGCACCTGCGCCGGCAATATCAGGTCACAATCCATGAGGTCTCTGTTTGGGTAATGCTAGGCGAAACTTGATGACTGCAATCCATGCGTCGTTTGCGGAGGGTTTGCAGGAAGGACGTTCACAACAGGAATGCCATCGTATCGTTTTTTCAACCGTAACAGAAGATGAAACACGTGTTCCAGGATGCACCCGATGGTCCACTGTTCTCGAAAATTCCAAATGGCACTGCCTGCATGATCTACAACGATGTAACCTACAAATAAAATTCATATTGCACTTTGATACACCAGCGTGGTAAAGTTTCATGTTCAAGGCCACACCTACAGATAAAGAATACCAGTTCATTCCACCGTGACGTCATGTGATCTATGTTTGCAGAAGCGTCCTTAGTGGACAGAGGCGTGGTGATGTTTTGATGGAAATCAGGGTGACAGAATTTATATAGAAGTCGAAGTCTTTTCGCATTCCTCGTCAGGCAGACAGGATGTCAGGGAAGGGACCGCGGTCAGTCCTTGATGGAACGTTTTTTTTTAGCCCATTGAAGATTCCTCGTCGACCGAAACCACTACCTTCAAGGCTAAGTGCCACCTGAAGCTTCATCTTGGTTGGCGTCTCTAACAAATGTGAAAAATGTATTGCAGTATCAGTATTTCTGTATTTGTATTTCTGCCCTCCCTAAAATGTATTCCTGTATTTGTATTTCCAAATACTTTTTGTCTCTATTTACAATGTGTTTCCGATGCGTATCGCGATACATTTTCCCAGATGTATTTTAGTATCAGTATTTTGGCTACTACTTTAATGTATCCCAGTATTTGTATTTCCAAATACATTTTCGAGTATTTCTGCCCAACCCTGGGCCGTACCCAGGGGGAGGGTTTCGGGGTTCGAAACCCCCAAAATATATTCGCGCCCCACCCCTCTTTCACTTTCAGCTGGGGAAGGGAGGAGCGATGGGGCCCATTTCGAAAGAAGCCAGGGGTGGCCTCGATTTCGCAAAAGTCACTGGATCGAGAGAACCTGTGGGGGACCCCCTGGAGTTTCAGCGATGCTGTTAGGGGTGTACGTGTGCCTGTATATACAAAGCAGCATTACTGCTAACCAGAGGCGCGTAAATTTAGCGCGTCTTCGCCGCGCCCCGAAAACCCCAATGGACCCGGCCACTACCGGTTTTTTTGTAACCACTCCGATAGCGCCCTCCTGTTTTCCCCTCTCGTCTAAGTTCCTGGTGCCATCCCCCTCGGCAGAAGATCCCTGGGAGCCTCGCTTTCCCATCCTCATACTAGGCTCCGTTCCACTGCACAGTGGACCGTAGCGAATGCTAGAGACCGTCTTCGCCAATCGAGGGCTGAGAGAGAATCACATGACCTTGAGTGTCGCATAGCACACCACAGAGCGTAAGGTGACACTCGGAGCTGGATTGACTGGGATGGCTCGTAGCGCCCTCTGCGGTCCATTAAAAGGTGGCACAAAGGAAATGTTCGCTCGAGCAATAAACACGTACGTTTGAGGGAAGCTCGTATCGTTTTCTGTTCGTTTGTCCAACTTCCCAGAACACCGCGCGCGTGCGACGCCGAGGGGCTTTGGGGGGCCTGCCGGGGGTATAGGGTGTTTCGCGCGGTGAAAAGAGGATGGAAAGAGAATGACGAAGATTTGTTCCGAGGGGTTCCGAGTGTCTCCGGACCCTGCGGAGGATGCGCGGGGCTGCGGTTAGGGAGCTGAGTGAAGTGCATGGCTGTACATATTTTTATTATTCTCTTACACCCGGTTCCCTCAAATCCGTCATGTTTACTGGGGCGGAGTTTGGGCAAATAAATACATTTTGGCTGTAAGCTGAAAGTAAGCCTTGAAACAATTCACCCCCGCTGTGATGGCGCATGTGAAATATTTTGTTGCTCGCGTTTGTGAATTATAGGCCAATCACATGCATCTGTTTCTAAAAAAAGTAAATACAAAAAAAGCCATTCAAGATGGCCACCGTGTTCCAGAACCCCCCCCCCCCCCCGCAAAAAAATTTTCTGTGTACGGCCCTGGGCGAGACTGACCCCGGCTCGCAACACGGAGCTCCTTATGTTTACGAGTGGGCTCCTGGAAAAATCAGCGTCGGAGGTTTGGCCCATAGAACATTCTAACCTCAAATAAACAGGGTTCTCGAATTTTCCAGAAATCAAAATTTACAGAAATAACAAAAAGGCGCGCCCGCTCCCAGGCATCAAACCTCGACCCCCTTGCGTAGGATTTAAAGACAATAACCATTCGGCCACGAGCGCGCTTGGTCGGTGACGCGCGAGGCAATCAGGTGGAAGTGAGTATATTGCACTGGTGCGACCATATGAATGAATATAGTTTTGCATGGGAGAGCCTATACAACCATACGGAACCACATGTGTATGGTATGGCTCGGTATGGTTCAGCCATATCCAAGTATATGGAACCATATATGTATGGTATGACTCCGTATGGTTCAGCCATATCCAACTATATGGAACCATATGTGCATGGTATGGCTCGGTATGGTTCAGCCATATCAAACCGTATAAATCCATACCATACCATATGGTTTGCCATATGGAACCATATAAATTCATACTGTTCCATATGGCTTGCCATATGGTTTCATGTAGTTTTTTTAGTAGGGTGTACTCGCACAAGAAGTCTATTCCGAGTATATCGCCCCTCGCACAGTCCTGTAGATTGAACGAACTTTACCGGACACGTCTCGCCGTGTATCTCCTCGCGAGCAGTGCATCTTCCGACTGGCGTGATGAGATGTCCCCCGGCGGTCCGTATCTGTGGGCCATCACACGGCATCGTCACTGTCCGAAGGCGTTGGGAGAGCCTCCCACTCAGGACGGAGTAGTCTGCCCCGGTGTCGACGAGAGCCGACGCGTCGTGGCCACCGATAACGATGTTTAGGTTATTCTTCACCTTTGCAGGAGCGTCGTTTCGGTCTCTGTTGGCTTTTGAGTGGGGGCCCTTCGACGTCCATGGAGGATCTTGGCGTCGGTCGTCTTCGCAAATTCCACCTCCAGGGGTTGCCGCACCTAGTTTCCCCGGCGAGGAGTGAGGGGTGACAGGCTCTCACGTCGCGGTCGGTGCATCAGTGAAGCTGGACGCCGTGGCGACGGCGACCGGGACACTCGGCGGTACGCAGGCTCGGGAGACTGAGGTCGCCGTGGGTACTCGTCAATCTCCCGAGAGCGTTCACCATGACGAGGGCGCAGATCGTTCGGGTGGAACGCAGCCCCAGTCGTCGGTATGGGCATCGGCGGTACACATGATCAGCTTCCCCGCAGTGGTAACACAGCGGGCGTTGGTTGGCCGTCCTCCAGACGTCTGTCTTCCTCGGCGCAGGTTATTCTGGGCGAACTTGCGCCTGATCTTCCTGTCGTCCAAAATACTGCGGCCTCGGAGGGTCTGGACGAGGTGGCGCCGCGGCCTGGCGGTTGGCTTGCGGGGGACGTTGGGCCATGGCGGCGTAGCTCAGGGTCGGTTCCTCTGGCGTCGTTGTGTTGATCGAAACTTCAGGTTGGAAGGCTCGGTGAACCTCCTCTCGAACAACCTCGACCGGCGACAGTGAGGATGGGCGATCCGCGGCGGGAGCATCTAAGCAAGTTTTCTTCCCCG